>CM055097.1:72830711-72955715 GCA_029204225.1 Diphasiastrum complanatum
GCGAGCGTTTCTATCAATGATCTGTTTCGAATTTCTACAAAACCAGCGGTCACGATGGCGATGTTGATGAGGGGTGGCCCATGGCACTTTTACCCATGCTTTTATCAAGCTCTTGTGCAAACACATGGTTTTGTTGCTCGAGGGGATAGTATTCTCCCTTCACCTTCAGCCTTCACCTTTTCTTTGCCTCAACTTATTACCACATACAGTCACCTTCTTCAATGCTTCTTAAAGTTGCTCATCGGAAATTTTTGTGTACATCCTTCTCTTTCTCCTTCTTTGTCATTCTTCAATATGAAGGTTGATGGCTCTTTGGCTCGCGGACATCATTCTTCTTCTTTTCCCTCTGGCACTTACTAAAGACTTTCTAGTTAAGATGAAACCTATGGAGAAATGTGCTTCTTAGATTGTTCCGAATGGTGTTCCGCAATTGGGAGCTAATCATGAAATGCATTATTCTCTATATTTGAAATCTCTCCTTCACTAGGGATTCATTCTATCTCAATGCTTGCTCTATGGACAGATTACCCTCTCTTAAAACAAGTGGAGCTTTCGATTGGCTCTTTTGTTAAAGAGACTAATGTTGACACCTGAGGTAGCTTTGGATTGGTAGCATCGCGTCTTTTGGACTCTCCTTCCCTCAGCTTCACTTGTTAATCGTGGCTGCACTCAAAAAAGATCCTTTGGATTTCATCCCCTTCATTTATCCTGGTTGCACTGAGGCCAAAAAGTGTATTGTTGATAATCTTTTTTGCAATGAAGATAAGACATTGAAAATCATTGTGATTCGCAAACTGACAATGTGAACTGGAATTAATGAGTGCACTCTTGATACATCGATTACTATAGGAGGGTTTGCGGATATTGAGGCAACCTTGAATAGATTATTCATTTATTAGCAGTTAATAAGTGAGAGGGATTCAGCACCCTACCGTGTGTAAGTCCAACCTGATGATCACATAGTTATTTGATTACTAGAAGTTAATAAAAGGACTTTAGGCCAAATTGCAGGAATGAAATGTCACAAGGCCTATTAGTCAAGTTAGTGAGTAAAAGTCGGTTCTCCCCCAAATTAAAAAAAAAAAAAAAAAAAAAAAAAAGGTAGGATTTGGCAATAGGAATTGAGGCCAAGTGCCCTAAAATCCACTATAGATAGTGGTACTTTGTATTCATTTCTTATGTTCAATCAAAAAGGTGAAAACTCTACAATTTGCAATTGAATGTCCTTGCTCTTTTTTCTTGCTCCATCTCTCATGTTTAATTGTGATCTTGATATTATTGGATTTGCTAGTTGTTCGATTTGAATCTTGTTATGCTTTTTTGCGAGAGAAAAGAGAGAGAGATAGAAAAGTAAGTTTGATCTTGTAGTTAGGATTAGTTGATTATAATGTTAGATGTTGAATTATAAGCTATGTTTATGAATCTGAATTATGCTATCACTCTCATGGGAACTGTAGAATCCTCTTCATCGCCTTGATGCTTTGTAGGTGCTTAGGTCTAGGGTTGAGGTGGATAGAAAAACTCGCTACAAATTTTGCATCATTGTCGGGGGAGTTACACCAATTTTTCATGTTCAGCATGTTTGTGATGCTTGGATGGATGTTAGCTTGCATTTAGGCATCGAGGGTTTTTGCATAGTAGTGTAAAATTGCAGTTTCCAATCGCAAGCACTCACGATTGGGCCGCTTGCTTGGACAGGCCGGGGCGTTTGGGCATCGAGTCGGGCCAGTGGCCTGGAGTGTTCCTATGCCACAGAGCATGATTACATTTTAGTGATGGTGTGGCAGTGTAGGAGTGGAGCGGGGGAGAGGGGTACCACCCCCCTTACATTTTCAAAATGTAAGAGGGAGGGGTACCCCCCCCCCTTACATTTTCAAAAAAAGAAATTTAGGTACAAAGGGGGGACCCCTCACCTTGCACCGGTTTATTTTACATTTCAAAATAAAAAAATAAAATTTTTTTGTTGTACTATAACAACAAGGTTAATATAGATTTTGTAGTAAATAACGTCGAACCCTCAGAGGATAGCATTTGAAAGTTATGTAATTGGTATAATTATGACTTATTTCGAGTGAAGTGGATTCGAGAGTTATTCTGATTGTCAACAGACATTAGAAAGTAACCAGTATTACTTGTGTTGGGGTGTGTAGTGTTAATAGTTCCAGAACAACAATCTTGCCTCTATCAAATTGAATAAAATGTGTTCTACAGGTGAGATGTTATCAGAGTAGTACAGAAGTACTACACTCCGGCTGATTAAGTTGTCAACAGAGAGTCGCGAAATGTTCAATGTATTCGTGTTTGTGTAGACAATTAGTTAATCATATTCACGAAATGTTTGGTTCTAGACAGAAGGTCCTCAACAACTTAAGTCCAAGGTTATGGTTAAAGAACACAAATAGTTTTTGAGTACGTTAGAAACTTATGTCAGTTACAAGCAAGAACACAGATCAAAGACTCAATCCCTCAGACAAGGACTGTCATCCTCAGATGTATACATACAGTTCTATCAATAATTGTGCTAGACTGTACCAAATGTAGACGTTTATTCAAGTGCCGAATAAGAAAGTGTTTGCGACAAACGAATCAGATGATTTTAAGACAGTTCTTTAGAGCATATTTACGAACATCAAACAAATGACTGTAATGCGCTAGAGAGTATGTCTGACCAGAGAGTAATTCATGTAATGCAGTAGAGATTGCTAGTAGACTTAGGATCACTCACACTCAACAGTGCGGAGAACAGAGATAAGAGAGCATAATCCTCAACACTCTATTCACTTCTTCAAACTCTCACAAATACATAAACTCTTCCTCTCTCGATGATCGAGACTGAAGCGTGTGATCAATATATGTTCTACGGAGCGAACAAACACACTTCTAAGACTATAGGTGCGTTGCTCCCGTGAAAAGGTCTAGTTTAACAATTAGGTTGAATGTATGTTCAATTATACCATAAGAGGGTATATTTAACTAAGAGTAGAAATTACTCTAGTTTAATATGTCAATTCATATTTAGTCGTTTCGCGTAGATGACCTAGTAAAGGCTATTCAAGGCAATGTTTCCCTTCTAGAGGTCTCGTCCTTAAATACAAGGGAAGTCTTTAGGAGATATATTCTTGAAAAATGACTTAGGCCTCTTCACGATTTATATTTATCCAGCCCATATCTTCATTTTCGAGTATATCATGTCATATTCAGGTTGATATTCATTATTTAACAATTTCGTGGCATCACATTTTCCCTTCCTCAAATGTGAAACGTCCTCGTGAACATATAGTCTTTATTTCAAGGATCATTCACGAATCATTCTTCATATATTCGTTAAGCTGAAAAGATATTTTTTCATATGTTCCTTTCTTTAGATATTTCTTCTGCTTTAGAGAATATATGACTTGCTGCTTCTTGAATTGAATAGGTTGATTTGAGTTGATCTTCGAGTAACATAGAAATCGAACTTCAAAACATCTCAAAACTTCAAAAATCAGAGTTTAGCATCACATGGAAACATCATCATTACACATGCAAGAATTAATATTCATGACGGATTCAATTCTTCATGTAATTGTTGGGCTAACTCCAAATTTTGTTGAGCCTCGTACAACATCAAGGTTTTTTTTTATTGCGTATAACGGCCAACTGGTAGGTTGCCGAATTCTTCAAGCTTAACAGGGAGCAATGTTCCATCAAACAGCTCCTGAGTTAACTTTCATCTTCATCTGAATCACTGTGAAGTGTAATTTCTTTACAAAAGCGAGTTAAAAATCTTATAAAAGAACTTTTAACATAAAGATTCTGCACACCTGAAAATCAAACTTAATCACTTCTTTTGGACTCACTCTTGACCCAAATAATCTCACTCTTGAGATTTAGAATGAATTTGATTCCAGTTGAAAACAAACTATACCACCAATTTTTCACAAAGCTTAAAAAATAGTAGACAACTAGAGATTCACAAAGATCTCAACATGCATGAATACTCAAATATGGACTCCTCCTCATTCTAGACATCCAATGGGATCACAAATTGACCCTCGCACTCTCACAAAGAAAGATGAATAGAACTAATTTGAGTTTCATCCATACTATGTCAATTTTTGCTCAACAAATTGAATTCAATCACTCCTATTGGATTCTACCAATTACTGTACCTTTTAAGACTTGGGATGAAATTCAAAATAAAAAGTTGTGATTTTTCTCACTAAGATATTCTGCTTCAAAGAGCTAATACCACTTAGAAAGATTTGATCACCTAGGAGAAGACAAATTCGTCACCATAACAACACATAATGAGATTCTAGATCTTGCCCTCTACAAAGGAAGGAACTCTTAGAAAATTGGATCTCTCTCTACACATTTGCCATAGACACCTTAATGATTCTTTTCAAACCTTACAATCACTCAAACAAATTGAGTAGGGTTGAACAATGTGACTTAGATCTCAATCTTTTTTCTAGAACTCTCAATTTAAGCCAATCTATGTCAAATTCTACAAAAGATTTGCATAGATGCTCTATATGCACTGGAAACTCTCAAAGGTTTCACTTGGAGGACAGATCCAAGGATGTTTTCTAGCAAATTGATGCTTCTAAACTTGACCCTATCACTCTTGAACAAATCTTGAGTGATGGTACAATGGATTTCAACCTCTCACCTTGCATATCACTCCTTAATCTATGGTTTTGAGCAAAATCTCTCTCAACTTCAACATGCACTCAAAAAATCAGAGATAATCAATTAATGCACAAGATTCAAGCTTCAAATTTAATTTCTTGATGATCTAATCCAAAAACTGATCAAGGGATTAGATTTTCTATAGAAATTACTTGATTTTGCATGAAAAATCACTCAAATTGGGTATGTGAGTCAAAATCTACAAATTTTTGAAATTTATCAGTAAAACCTAGTGCTGTACGGCCTCACACCGTGTGAAAAAGATTGTCCTACAGCCCACAACAAGATCTGGACCAAAAATTTTGAGGATAGCTATCAAATCCAACTCGCTACAACAAAATGTGACTAGTTTCCAAAAAACCTGCTAATTTTGGCTTGATTTGGATTAACCCTAGTCAATTTCAACAAAACCTCTTGTACTAGGCTCTGATACCATGTGCAAAAAAGTTCAAAAAGGACCAAGAGTGGATCCTAAGTCTGATCCTCAAGAGGGATTGGTTTGTGCAGATTACTTGATCTATCATCTACTTGAGAATAAGATCAATTCTAGACACAAAATCCTAACAAGAACAATCATTATTCGAAGGTAGGTGTACTTTTCTGATTTCACACATGTGGAAACACTGTCTGAGTATGGACTCCAACCTGAAAATCAAGTACACAGATGATAGAACCACAAAAACAATCACAAATGGAGAGAATCACTCAAAATTGCTCCCAAAACCAAGATTGGTGTCTCACAATGATTATGGCGGCCTATTGGCTCTATATATACAATAAGTGAGAGCTCGTGGTACTGATCATTCTCTCTTGTCCCCACATGTGTGAAGGTGCTTTGTCATATGATATTCATCATGCTAAACTAACACTTGGACAAAACCTTCTATTTTGAGCACTTTGGTCCATTTTCCTTCTATAGGGAGATCTACTTGAAAATCTTCTAGAAGTCAAAATTCACCTACTTCAGCTTATTCCACACGTGTGAGCTGTCCTCTACACATGGGATATGACACCTAACCTAAGGATGTGGCTCATGCAATCAATAGATTTGATGCCATGTGTCATATGTCTAGAATACTAGTTTTTGGCCATTTTAGCCACTAGAACTTGAATTAAATGATATGTACAACCTATATGATTATAGTACATGACAAGTACACTAGTTTCACATGTGGAAACAAGCTCCACACATGTCTGTTCATTTAGATACAAGATTTTTGGCCTCTACCAAACTTATTTTTGCATTTTTCACAAACCAAACCCTGCACATGTACCTTATAGACGAAAACCCATATGGTGCCCACACTGCCGGGATACGCATTCTGCTGATGCTTGTCCTTCATCTTGGCCTATCCAAGCACATGCCATCCAACAATATGAAGAACAACTATCACAATCTGGACATTCTTCGCATTATCACGAATATGCACCAGAAAATCCAGAACCACCAGCCATACAAGATGGTTATGCCATTATACAAGGGCCATTAAACAACAGATGTTTCATCTGTGGTGTAACCGGCCACTTCATGGTTGATTGTCCAGTCAAGACCAAGTACCATGCCGAGTGTCCTGACTGTGTCAAAAAATATAGTTTCAAAGACTGCCCAAAACAACCCAAGAAGATCCTACCTGCCCGACACGTCAGTTATGACTACCGATAGGATCCTTACAACAACACAACACGAGCACCATAGCAACCAACAGTTAAATCTGCTACTCATTTGAGAAGTTACTTGCAAACTTCTACATTAACACGACATTTACCAGATCAATAATCGAACATAGACGTTATATGAAATGAGTTATTGCAAACCGTAGAGGAAACTAATATTCCATCATCTGCTACTATTCCCATACAAGAGCACCCTTTCCAGGAAATTGACATTTTCTCTACACTCCTGCAACCTCAAATCTATATGTCTATTGACTTTCTGATGAGATTTTCAACAACTGCATATAACAAACAAATCTGAAAATAGAAAATCTACAAGAGATTCATTTTATGAATCTCATCATCCGAAGGATACTAATGGGAATAGTATCTTCTCCTTCTATGCCTTTCAAGCCATATCTTACAATCTATGCTATCAATGATAGTAGATTTAGTGTCACCTACCCTGCCTTGTTTTTGACCAGGCATATCAGAGTTTTTCTCACTACTCTAAAAGACCAATGGGATATTGCAATTGTCAAGGTGAATTATCAATATTGATGAATGAAAGTTTTGTTCGACAAGTGCCATACAGTTCTCACTCTTTGTACAATCTGTTTATTTCTTTGTTCCTCTTCATCCCTTTTGTGTGATTGATTTTTGCATGAGAAATAACTACTACACGAGCGTCTTCCGTAGAGTATCTCAAGAACACATTTTCATTCATCTATCCATTTTCAGATCACCTTGTACAAAGTTTTTTTTTTTTTAGGATATTTGAACAAAATCCAACTTTCAAAAATGCATGTCACGTTAGAGTTGATTCCTGGATCTCATTGCCATATTAGTTTTTGAGTCCAATACAACAAGATCGAAACAAATTTAGTTAAAATTTGTTCAATCTTTAGTCCAATCGCATGTTCAACGTGTTTCAACTGCGTGTTCCAAACACCGATCCAACCTTGAGCATACAAGTTACAAGTAACAACATCCCCACCAACAGATTTTGGAGGGTGGGGAGAGAATGGATTTGCAAGCATCCATTGGAGCAGCCACATTGCTGGCAACAACATGAGCGAATTGACAGCCAAGGTCACGAAACCAAAGACAACAAAGACAAGGCTAAGAAGGCAGATGGGCAGTTTAAAGCGACTCAATTAGAAAAGTAGTTTTTTGATAAAGATTGGAAACAATAAACACTTGGTTTTATGCAAGCAAACGAGGATCTATGTTTTTCCAAGTGACAATAAAAAATGCCAATGCGGAAGCTGAGCGACATCATTCAATATGGGTTGCAGTGGGTCCTGCAATACATTAGGAGTGAGATGATGTTGGCTGATTCTGATGAATCCCCAAGATACTTGACCATAGCTAACCAGGAGCACCTCTCACCTTAGACCGAGGAGGTCTTTGAGAAGACGAGACAAACGAAGATTGAGAGTGTTGGCTAATTTTGATGAATCCCCAAGATACTCTACCAGAGCTAAACAAGAGCACCTCTCACCTTAGACCGAGGAGGTCTCTGAGAAGACGAGACAAACGAAGATTGAGAACCGAGTATGAGAACCGAGAAGTACTAGTTAAGAATTTCAAGCAAGAATTGTGTAAGCCTCATGGTGAATCCCGAAAGATGGAATGACCATATAGGAACTAGTATTTCTAGGCTAATGTAACAAATGCAAGTAGACCCCTCTTAAAGAAAGTAGAGTGAGCCACCTTTTGATGGCGAAATCTAGTGGAGAGCATTATTTCACTTGTAATTTGTAAAATGTGCAAATGCCACTAGGATGCCACCTAAGGAGTTCTCTTGTTTAGTTTTCGTGAGTGATTCTCTTATGATCATGCCCTTCCATCCCTTGTGTGTGGTTGTGAATTAGTGGTGGACTAGTTCTCTTGCTTTCCTAGTTGTGGATTAGATTTCCTTTCTTGCTTGTGGATTAATATAGGAATCAGCATTCAGGTAAACTAAATAGGCTGGATTTGTGGTGTAAATCTTGCATATCCTCTTACAATCCAGTCCTTGATTGTTCTTGGGGTGTCCAAGAATCAAGAAATGTGTGTTTCTTGATTCTTGGACTTCTAAAATGTTGTTTCCTGTTTCAGTTCTATGGATTAATGTATGTGTAGAATAGTTTTAATGTTTAGATATAATTCAAATTCATTTTTGCAACATTAAAATAGGATTTCATGGCATTTCAACCACTCTACACGTTGATTTCTTGGTTGAATGCATGATATCATGTTTGGTTTGAAGCATGTAATTTCAATTCAAGAGTGACTGCCCTGAGTTCTCCTTCGACAGACAAGACAATACTACATCGATATCAACCCCTTTCTACCTGGTTTGGGCTCTAAAACAAGATAGATAAACCTTCTAAATGCCCACACTCTCTGTTGACAAGCAGAACACCAACATAGGCTATAAGTAGAAGTAAAGAAGACAAAACATTAGTAGACAGATCCTATAGACAGGGAATCTGTATACAGTAGTCACTATCCTATGATGAATGCCTAACTCATACGATGTCTCTTCAGTCATTATAGTTACACTGGATCCTAAATCTATGGGTACACTATCTAAAATGCATCAATTAATTATCACCTGGATCTCAGGTGGGCCTTCGTCACCATGGTTTACCAATCCTACGTTGATTAATTGAAACTTAGTTTTTTTTTTTCCTTTGTAAAAATTGTTTAATCTCTTTCTTATAGTATTGATTATCCTCTAATAGCAGTTTAAAAGTTATATTGGGCATTCTAGAGGCAAAATCTTCCACTATGTTATATGAACGATGTCTAAGTGGCGATGGGTCTCTAGGTATCTCACTACTTATAATTGGATCTGAAAACATTACTTTTTTAACTTTCTTCGTTTCTTCATCTAGGAGTTTCTTAGCTCCTAAAATAATATCTAGTTCATAGTATTTTTCATTAGATCTATCAAAGTTTGAATCTTTAGGAATTTTTGCAATTTTCTTTGCAGGTTGCATTTTAGTTGTCGCATTTTTCGTGCTTTTCACAGTTTTTGCATTTTTATCTTTTTTAGTTTTTTTTTTTATCTCTAAGTATTTGCATATTCTTATTACTTCTAGTTGTAACTTTATTTAAATCTAAGTCTAATTCAGGCCAATCTTGGTCTTGATTTTCTATGGTCTCGGACTCTACTTCTATCCTTTGGACTACCATGTCAGTGTTAGCATTAGATGGTCGTGGCTTATCTTCTCTAAACGTACTAACAAACAACGGCTTAGACTGTGGCTGTTGTGGCTGGGGACATTAGGTAGTGACATGTCCTTCGCCTTTGCAATAAGTGCAAAGTGGCACATATCCTACTAACCTCCTAGGTTCAGGACAGTCAGGCAAATAGTGACTAGGGGCTCCGCAATTATAGCATGAACCCTTTACTCTTGGTGGAGGAGTGGAATCTCTTGCCCTCCTCTACGCAAAATAGTATATTGTTGGCTATTGCGTGGTCTAGACATAAAATTCTTTCGGTTAGAGGGGGTAGCAGTATAGGCTACCTCCTCATGATTCTCAACCGGACAGAGGAATAATTCTTCCTCTACATAGCTAGTTTACAAATTAGGACAATTCATTTTAGAATGTCTCTCTTTACCACAGGTTGTACACCAAATGTTAGCATTTGATTTTGCTTTCTTCCTCGTAGTCTTAACGTGGGACATCTGGACTTTTAAGTCCCCCATTTCCTTTGCTAAAAGCTCTATACTTTTTCTTAATGGATCTATCTTTTCGGACTTTTCCATTCTTCATCTCCTATTTGAGTTTTTACTCTTAGATTTCCTATAACTAGTTTCTTCTTCAGACGATGAAGAATAAGATGAAGAATCGGAAGACTCTTCTTCATCTCCTGAATCAGATTCTAACTCAGACTCCGTAGACGAATCAGATTCTTCTATTCTCTCATGTTTATGCTTCTTACCAGTACTCTTTCTATCATTTCTTCTTCTCCTAGAAATTTTAGAAGTTTCATAGCTTTTTGTGGATGCTATAACATCTTCTAAGGAGTTCGTCAATCCCTGACGACAATACCTATCCATCTTCTTGGGTAATCTGCCCAAGAACCATTCCTTTTGCATGGGAATAGGATATTGTGCTCCTAGCTTCTCTATCAAATTTTTAACTCTTCGAGTATACTTTCTAAGTGACTCCTTTGGCTTTTTCTCTACCGAATTAAGACGTGCTAACAATCTTGTGGAATAGCCTATCTCTCTAAACTGTTTAAGGAATGCTGCCTTTAAAGCATTCCAAGTATTAACCGTTTTCAAAACTAACTGGCTATACCAGATTCTCGCTTGCTTGCGCAGAAGACCTGGTAAAATTCTAACTTTATCCTCATCAGTGTTTTCCTTCTTGGCTATAGTAATTGACTTGAACTGTGATAGATAGCTATCTGCATCGTCAGATGATGACTCTTTGAAGAAGTTATATCTGATTTTGGTAGCTGTGGTTGGTGCCATATTTTCAGGTGGTGGGTCAGGTAGCGGATACGGTGGATCAAATGGATCAGATGACTCAGAACTATATTCAAATGGTGGCTCTGACCGTGGATCAAGGTCTTGGTCATTCTCAATTCAGAACTAGAATCAGTTCTATGTTCTGAAGACGAAGATTCAGATGGATTTGATGAATTGGGAAGCTCTCACTCAAATGTATTTACAAGTGCTATAGAAGTGCTATAAAAATTATCGAACGCTTCAGAACTTAATCTTACTCTTATTGGTGAATTTCGCAGATTTTGGAAATACAAATCACATGTCTTTCTATAAGCTTCTAATCGTTGTGTTCGTTCTAAATATTTATGCTCAATAGTTGTGCGTGGCTGATCACGTGGAATACATTACATGAATAAGATTCAGTGGACTTAGTACACTTAAAAATCATGAAAAGAAAAAGATTCATCTTCCTGACAATGGCGTCAAGTTATGTGGTAGCCTAGTCATTATAGATTTTCACCCAACGGGGTTGGCTCATTTGGTTGGCTTGGCATCCAAAGTTTCTTTGGTCCCAGGTTCGAGCCTCCCCTTGGAAACCAAGAAGCATTATAGATTTTCACAAAATCAGTAAATTTAGTATAAAAGGTTTTAGCGTTCTCCAAGAGAGAGAGAAATCTCCTCTTTCAGATCGATAAGTGTACAAAGGATGATGAACATATGGTGAATATGTAATATTCCAAACAGAATACTACAATGACAAATCTGGTTATCCACAGATATTGAGTGACTTGGCGTCCAAAAAGGCTAATGATGAAACGATTTGGTCAAGGTCTGAAGGTATAGAAGGGTATATTATCTTCCAGGCTCTTAGGACAGTAGTAAGCAATCAATCTGACATCGGTAGACAAAAAGATCCTTCACACATAATCTATTCGACTTTCAATTCCTCCTAACAAGCACAAGGAATTAGTTCTTATCACAGCAAGCAATTAAAACAGAACATCAATTAAGTTCTTTGTCTGGACACATAGCTCATTCAAAATTAAGAGAGGTTCCGATTTAAAGTTAAGCTTAAGGCTTTGGCTAGTTCCCTGCACACATTGGTTAGAAGTGTCACTCTCAGATGTCGCCTGCAAATGCACATAAGAGAATCTGAAATTCAGTACAAGTGAAGAGTGAATGCCACAAAAAATGCCTATCAGAATCGGTTACAGACTAACTCAGAGTGTATTTGCTCAATTGATAAGAGAAAATGACAAATGGATCTAGGCCATGAACTAAGAAATGGAGTCCATGAGGAAGAATCAGGTATGGAGGTTGGAGCCATTACCACATAAGCACAAGACTGTCAAATACAAATGAGTTTTCAAGCTCAAATACGGACTAGATGGGAATATCACGAAATGCAAGACAAGGCTGGTAGCGAAGAATTTTCTCAGAGATATGGAATTGACTACTCTGAAACCTTCTCTCCTGTCATCAAACATTCGTTCCTACATCTATAATTTGCATGTGCAGTAGCTTATGACCTCAGGATCCACATCGTGGATGAGAAGACAGCCTTCTTGCATGGCAAATTAGACGAAGAGGTCTATATGGATCAACCCCAGGATATGTCTCGGATTCGCTTCCTCACTATGCATGCAGAATGCATAGAAGTATCTACGATTTGAAACAGTCAGTCCGACAATGGTACATGAAGAAAAATCAAGCTCTAAAATCATTAGGATTCAAGCCTCTTTTAGTTGATTATAATGTGTACGTTAGAGTTACAGATAGGCAGATCATCATTGTGTATATGTACGTGGATGACACTCTGATACTTTGCAGGAGTGAACAACTGATTGCTGAAGTGAAGACAGACATCTCGAAACATTTCGAGATTGTGGATCTGGGAGAGGCCAGGTGTTACCTGGGCTTACAAATTGAAAGAGACTATGAGGGAGGTAAGCTATACCTTCATTAGTCCAAATACACCCATAAGATCCTAGAGGATTTTGGGATGCTCAATTGCAAAGGAGCAAATACTCCAATGCTCATAGGGATGGTGCTGACAAATATTGAGGAGGAGAGAGAATAAATGCAGCTCACACCTTATAGGAAGCTAATAGGATCACTGATGTACCTTGTTGACAACACACGTCTTGATAGTGCTTATGTAGTATTCAGGATGAGGCAATTCTGCACGAATCCAAGCTCGACACATTGGAAGATTGCAAAACAAATTTTGCAATATCTTCAATTGACGAGGGATTATTGGTTGTGTTATTGTCGTGATGCAGGTTTCAAGATGCTTTCCTACAGTAATGCTAGCTGGGAATCCCTCAAGGACGATTGTAAGAGCGTCTCAGGAGGATGCACCATCGCATCAAGAGCAACAGTTCTCTGGGTCAGCAAGAAGCAAACTGTTGTAGCCCAGTCATCTTGCGAAGCAGAGTACGTTGCAGCAACAAAGATGACCAATGAGATAATCTAGCTAAGGCAGTTTCTGGACGAATTGGGCAAAACAAGGAACGAGCCTCTGGTCCTGCAGATGGATAATACCTCTACAATACATCTGACGAAAGATCCTATGTTCCATTCGAGAACAAAGCACATTGCGATCAAGTACCACTTGATCAGGGATCTAATTGAAAAGAATATGCTGTAGACCACCTTCATCAGAACGAAAGACATGGTTGTTGACATCTTCACCAAAGCCTTAGACAAAAGACTTTTTGAGAGACAGAGGAGTAGTCTCGGGATCGTAAAGCTATTATGCTTTGGGAGGGAGTTGAAGAAACAAAACGTTTCTATATACAAAGCTTTGCTAGCTTTCAGCTCTCTACCTGAAGAAGATGTTCACGAACACGAAAGTCAAGAGACACAAAGCACACAAGTTTTACGAACACATGACGGGAAGACATGAAGCACGAAAAAATCACGAATGAGAATCTTTTGTCCAACACGAGAAAGTCAGATGACGGAAACGAAACCAACGACGCGACACAAAAAATGTCATGAAACCTTTTCTGCCCTCACGCTCCAAAGGGTAACAGTAAGATCAAGCAAGTACCCAAAAGTATAGATATCTGATCTGATGGCATGACATCTGCAGATACACTCTAGGTTGTGGCTAATTCGCCACTCTTGTAATTTTTTGATTAATTGTAGATTTAATTACTCTATCTTAAAGTTACATAGAGCGACTATATACTTACTGGATGATAATGAATATACGCATATATAGAAATGTATGTAGTAGTTTGATGCTAGTAAGCAATCAAGACGAGATACAGACAAGAAGTCTGCCTGCATGCGAGACAAGTTCTGTGAGCAGGATCCATAGAGATCCACAAGTCCACTCGTAAGCGAGACATCCACTCGTGAGAGAACTGTACTTCTCTCACGCCAACACACTGCATGGATCTACATGCAGTGCTTGAAGAATCAAAGAGAAAATCAATAGATGATCTTGTAGCCATTGTGCACATGTCAATTTATGATGTATGATCTTGAGGGCAAATGTGTCTGCTGTTATTTGTGTGTCTGGTTTTTCCATTCATTTAAATTTCGCACATTGGTTGAATTTGTTGAATGTTGCATTAATCAGAAAACGTAGGTTAGCAATGCCTGATTACATTTTGGAGGATTGTGGGATTCAGCTGGCAGTGTCCAGCAATCGCATCTGAACTCCAGCCAAACTGCATTGAGTCATAGTTGTTTCGCTTTCATGACTGTTTCATGACCGCGAATTCTCATCATTCTCTTGGTCATATCCCTTGATAGCTAGCCTTGCCTTGCACTTGCTTATGCTTCCATCTGAATTTAACTTGAGTTTGAACACCCGCTTACATCCTATCACATTATTAGATGGTCTATCAACATGGGTCCAAGTACTATTATCCATCAAAGCATTATACTCATCTAGCATAGTTTGGTACCATTCTATTGAACTCAAAGCATCTTTTTTTGAAGGCTCCTAAAAACTTGAAATAAGAGCAAAAGAAGTAGACGGATTACCCTCGGCTTGTTGCCCCTCGCCTTGATATGTGAGCCTTGTTGGCTTCATTCTTACCCTTGATGATCTTCTAGGTGTGGTAGGTTGACTTGGTTCAAGATCCTCCTTAGACTCCTCCTTAGTCTCCTCAAAATCAAGATTATCTTGCTTTTCGGCCACTATCCTCTTGATGTTTGAGATGGTTGAGCCATCATAATGTTTGTGCATCTTGTATTTATCAAAAATTACATCTCTAGACACCAAAAACTTATCCAAGGATGGAAGATATACCTTGTATCCCTTACTTGATTTGCCATATCCAAGCATGATCCCCTTTGTTGATGATGGATCTTCCTTTGTCCTTGTCTCCAAAGGTTCATGCACATAACAAGTGCATCCAAAGACTTTCAAGTGCTGAAGATTAGGCTTTCATACAAAACTTCAAAATGAGTTTTCCCAGCATGCTATATCTGAGTTGAATGCTACATTAAAACTAGTCTTCAGGGCTCAAACCAAGATATGTTGGAATCCATGGAGAGGTTGCAATCCAACAGTTTAAAATTTGTTGTTAATATACAAGTTATCAAAAAGGTAATAATGAAAAGAAAAAAAAAGAGTACCGATGAAGAATATTGATGACTTATCTACACATACCGGCAATAAAAAAAAAAGAGGATTCGAGCATTTAAGTATGTCTTCTTTTGATTTGTATTTGTCATTTAAGTTTGATTTGCATTTGATAATATACATTATCAATTTATCAAATATAATTTGAGTTTTATATGTTTGTTGCAGATCATGTTTGGTGGCAAATAACTTTTTAACATATCATTCATGCATTGGAGAATCTTTAAGTCATGTTTTACCAAGAAAGCCAACAAAGGCAATAATGAAAAACGTTCAATTTGAAAAAATGAAAAAAGAAATTCGAGAGGTTGTTTTGATTACTTGGATGCAAATGTGATACAAGGTTCTTGTGTAACAAGAAATTATTATAATGACGGAATGTTCAAAGTAGTTGGCCAACTGCTTCATATAACTGGTTTATACAAATCAAAATGTGGTGAGCTCAATTACAACGATTGTAATAATATTTTCCTTGATATCGAAAATGTTCTAAAATACATTATTCAATTCTATAAACTAGACGAACATCAAGTAAATGAAAAGATTATTATTGTAACGAAATTAGATGACTCAAAGGTCAAAAGTTGGAATGAGTGAGTGTCACTTTTATGAACAACATTTCAGATACCGATGATCAAACATTTAGTGTTCAATCAAAAAATCACATATGGTGTTGGCTGCATTCCATACTTGTCAAATTTTTCAATTTATTTTTAAAGTATCGTTATTAACATTGAATACATTGTCTTTTTTTTATTAACATGTCATACGTTACTTGCTTTTCTACAGGTATGTACAATGTATGTACAATGTCTCTCATGGGACAACATCAAAGCATCCATGCCTTTATTGCATGAAGGATTGCTACAATATGAATTTGGGACGACCAAACATTGGCCCACACGAGAAGCAGAAGATCCAAATACGAAAAATGTGCTGCCAATTCCATTAAAACATGAAGTAGCTATGAAGAGGTTGGAAGAACTTCTTTCAAAGGCAGGACTACATAAAGAGAATGTCACCATTGAAAAAAATGACAGACTCTCTGGAAAAAAAGGAAATGTTTCTAATAAGCCATCAATTGGAGGTGCTAAAGCTAGAAGATTTTTATGCAATCACACATGCAAAGAATCTAGTGTCAGATATGAAATTTGAAAAGAAATTATTTCAGCCACACGAGTTGATGGAAAAAATTGAATCCGTCCGCAGGGCTCCGACCCGACTGCTTGGTGGCAATGGTGGTCTGAGACCACTGATGCGAAAGGAAAGGCCGGATAGAGTTGACTTGGCAGGAGTAGCTACTGCTACTCGCTGCGGTCTAATTCTCTTCCAAGCTCCAGATTGCTATTGTAAATCTATTGTAGAAATCAAACTTGTAAACATCAGATAATGTTGAATAAAACAACAGCAAAAAATTATCTATTGATAGCATGCATTCAAATATTACAGATCATACACATCACTGAACAGAATATTGAGAAAATTGCTTCTATATCAGAACTGAATTTACAATACAATTCTTGAGTATTGTCTGTTCCCCAGATCAACGCGTTGGCGTGAGAGGGATGTTCTCTTCTCACGAATAGTATGACTAGCAACTACTAATCTGTAAACTCGCTCTGGAGCTATCTCAGACTATCTGTTTGTATCCTGTCCATGACTGTGTGTGTCTTCTCTATGTCCTTCATTGATCCCTTTATGTGATCAATCCAAGGAACTGATTAAGTTAGAAGATCTAATCAAAAGAAATACATTAGTCTTAAACAAAACTGATTAAATGCATTAGTCTTAAATAAAATTGATTTCAGTTTTCTGTCGTTGTCCTCTATAAATCATCCGCTTTCTGCCCGTTGTGCTGTGCCTTCATGTTGCAAGCCTTCGCTTTTTGCTTAAGGATGTTTTTTTAAGATTTTAAGGGCAGTGTCATCTTTTTGAGGACATCTTCGCTTTTCCAAGGGAACCTTCGCTTTTTCCCAAAAAAGGAGAAAAAGGAGAAAAATGCGAAGGTAGGTTTGAAAATAATTTTAAGGCATTTTAGAGACAGTGTTGCTTTTTCCCGAAAGGTGAAAAACGCGACAGTACGGCATAAACCTTTTCTAAGGGCAGTGCCCCTTTTTCTAAGGAGGCGAAAGACGCTATAGTAGGACAATGTCCCTTTTTCTAAGAGCAGGTGTTGTTTTTTCCCGAAGGGCGAAAAGGCCGAAAGGTGAAAAAGCTGACTTTAAGGTAAAAAACCAGTTCTAAGACAAACGTCGCTTTTCTAAGGGTAAGTGTCCCTTTTTCTAAGGGTCTAAATCTTTCCAAGGCATTTTAGAAACAATGTCTCCTTTTTCACAAAAATGTGAAAAATGTGACAATGTCGGGAAAAGTTTTCAGAATTATTTTCTAAGTGTTTTTTAGACTTAGGGATGAATTTTCCTCATGCCCAAAAATGCGAACTGTGCGACGAAATAGTTCAAAAATGCAGATTGTGTGAAACCTAGTTCAAAATGCACAGTTGCAAAAAACAACAAAGGAAAAACTAAGGAAAAATGCTAAGGCCTTGAAAGATAGAAACTCTTGGTTTTTTCAGCTCCCTCTCAAAGTTGGTATTTTTTTTATTCCGAAGCTTGCGCGCTACTTCTCAAAAATTGCCTTGTCAAGAGGCTTCATGAAGATATCAGCCACCATCTGCTTCGTTGGAATGAATTCGGTCTTCAGCCTATGTTTCTCAACTAGATCTCTTATCAGATGATATCTGATAGCAATGTGTTTCGTTTTGGAATGAAACACTGGATCCTTCATCAGATGAATGGCGGATGAATTATCCATGAATAGTAGCAGTGGCTCATTGGAGTTCTCTCGCTTGAGCCATGTAAGCTCGTTCACCATCTTGGCTGCCACAACATACTTTGTTTCACAAGATGATTGCGCGGTCACGATCTACTTCCAACTGATCCATATCATAGCTGCACCGGCTGCTATTGTGCATCCTCCTGAGACACTCTTGTAGTCATCTTTCAGGGACACCCAGCTTGCATCATTGTAGGATTTGATCTAGAATCCTTCATGTTGAGAGAAGCACAACCCATAATTATTCGTCTGTTGAAGGTATTGCAGAATTTTCTTGGCTATCTTCCAGTGCGTAGGGATGAGATTGACATTGAACTGGCTCATTCTGAAAACTGCATAAGCAATGTCAGGGCATATATTATCTGCCAAGTACATGAGCGATCTGATTGATCTCTTGTAGGGCACGTTCTGCTTGGCTTCATGTTCTTCTCCGTTTTGCCGGAAGTCTTGCTTGGTCAGAACTGTTCTAGCTACCATCGGTGTATTAGATCCCTTGCAGTCTGTCATTTAAAAATTATCGATGATTTTCTGGATGTATCTTGACTGGTGAAGATACAATTTTTCTTCATCAAAATCTCTGTCAATCTGCAATCCTAGGTAGCATCTTGCTTCCCCTAGGTCTGATATTTCAAAATGCTGTGAAATATCATGTTTCACTTGAGCAATCAGCTCATCGCTTCTGGACAAAATCAAAGTGTCATCCACGTAGACTGCTATGATTATGATCTTTCCATCTGTGACCTGACATTGTAGTCGGCCATCAATGGTTGAAATCCTAAGGATCTGAGAGTGTGATTCTTCTTCTTATACCATTGCCTGGCAGATTGCTTTAGTCCGTATATGCTTCTTTGCATTCGACAGACGTAGTTTGCAAAGCGTGAGTAGATAAATCTTGGTGGTTGGTCCTGTTCGCCGATTCTCTAGTGCCGAGCCAAGCTAAAGACATAAGTTATCTCTCACCCATGACCAAGGAGGTCTCAGAAGGAAGAGAGCAGAAGAAGTTGAGAGCCGAGCATGAGAGCCGAGGAAATACTAGCTAGGAAGATAGTGATTAACTATGTGAGCCTACATGGTGTATTCCAAAGAAGGAATGACCATGCAGGAGCTAGTAACATTTTCTTGAATAGTTGTAATAAATGTGGACCCCCCTTAAAATAGTAAGAGTGAGCCACCTTTTGATGGTGACCTCTAGTGGAAGGGCAAATTCCAGATGTAATTTCCAATTTAGTGGAACATGGGCTCCACATGGGCAACCTTCTTGCTTATTTAAGGGCCCCCCTCTCTTGTGAGGGAGCTTTGATTGTATTTTCAAGTTCTCTTGAGCTAATAAAGAGGATTCTCCACGAGTTCTTGAAGATCAATAAGCTCTTTGTTCATGGCAATGATCTTGAGTGATATTTCTATGAGCATGCTTGATTCCTTGCTTGTGGATTAACTAGGTTCTTGTTTCTTGTTCTTGCTTAGTTGTGAATTAGCTTCAGTTCTTGCTTGTGGAATCTTGTAGAAATCAGCATTCAAGTAAACTATAGAGGCTAGAAATGTGGTGTAAATCTTGCATAGCCTTGGCATTCTAGTTCTTGATGTTCTGGGATAATCTAGGCATCAAGTAATGTGTGTTTCTTGATTCTTAGATTGTTAAGTGCTACTAGGAATCGTGTTTCTTGTTTCTTGAATCTTGTTTTAGTTTCAGTAGCTAATCTAGTTCTTGATTGTTCTTTGATTCAGTAGTTAGTAGTAGAATCGCTCTCTGTGCTGAACATTGATCTGCTTGAGTTGTAGATGGTTGCATGGCTAGTGTATGCATGTAGCTGAGTATCGGGTTTGAGTTACCCACTAACAGGCTAGGAAATACGTAATGCATCCTTGAATATTGCTTTTGCTTTGTAACCGTTCTAATAAGAAGAATAATCACAAAAAACCATAACAACAGAAGTAATCCAAGAGAGATAAGCCACAAAAGAAAGAGAAAAAATGTGTTCACAGATTCAGTGAATCTGTCAACATTTGGCACCATTCTCCAGCTACACACATGCTCAACCAAGCCATATCTCAATCTCCTATGTTGCGACATCATCATCTGAGAGCTCCTACACATTCATTGCCGAGCTCATCACTTCGGTCTTGACCGAAGTCCTGCTCGTTTCTCAACCGGAGTCTCACGATCCTCACCACGATGAGCTCCATGACTCAAGTCTGGACCGGACCACTACCTCATACCTCTCGACCGAACCACAACTTCACGATCCTAACATGTCCCGAGTTACACCTCAACCACCGTTAATCATTCAAAACTCGAACGAAGCCATAACTCCATATTTAGAACGAACATCTCTTTGACATCTCGCCCGAAGGAAACCGTCACATCTCAATCGGACCCTTCAGTCCAAATTTCAACCGGAGTGCTCAGTCCAAACTCGACCGGAGCACTGCCATCAATTCTCAACTGGAGTATTTCGCTCGCATCTCAACTGGAGTGCTCAGTCCAAACTCGACTGAAGCACTGCCATCACATATCAACCGGAGCATTTCGCTCACATCTCAACCGGAGTGTTCAGTCAAAACTCGACCCGAGCACTGCCATCAATTCTCAACCGGAGCATTTCGCTCGCATCTCAACCGGAGTGCTCAATCCAAACTTGACCGGAGCACTGCCATCAAGGCTCAGTAGGAGCATTTCACTCACATCTCAACCGGAGTGCTCAGTAAAAACTCGACCGGAGCACTGCCATCACATATCAACCGGAGCATTTCGCTCACATCTCAATCGGAGTGTTTTGTCCAATATCGATCGAAGCACTCTGCTCAAATCTTGACCAAAGCATTTCGTTCCGATCTCAACCAAAGAACTCTCCTCAGATCTCGATCAGAGCACTCTGCTCAGATCTCCACCGGAGCACTCTTCTCAAATCTCAACTGGAGCACTCTGCTCAAATCTCAACCGGAACACTACTCTTGAATCTCAACCGGAGGCCACAGTCACCTCTCAATCGACGGCCCACTTCCAGTCTCAACCGGAGCTGGACCCCTGTCAAATTTTAACCGGAGCCGGAGCCTCACTCAAGTTTCAACCGATGCACATCCGTCCTTGACTGTCACAAACTGTAGTAGACCGCAATATTATGGTTTACGACCATCAACGACTTCCATCGACCATTCCAAACCGAAATCAACTCGTAACAGACCACAACAACCGCATTCCGACAACCGTATCCACCATAACCAGAGTGCACGAGTTTATTTCCACAATCCTACGACACTCTATGATCTGTCATAGATCGCCCTAATGATCCGAATACTACAGAGGACTATCCATTAAAGATGGTCTTCCCATCTACCGAACATGCTTGATATAACAAGTATTTCAGGATAAAATCCCAAGTCCAAGAGCCATCCACAAACCCGTTCGACAGATGGGAAGCTACGCGTTATGAAGCTCCATATGAGCGACCACAATTCCATGCTGCCGAATCATCCCATGCAAGAGCTTACTTAAATGGAGCTTTCGCAAATAATGTTCCACATACTGAAAAAAAGGACCCCAAAGCTAGACTTACCTAAGTACGATGGTAACACTGATCCTCAGAGATTTCTCCAAGTCTTTGAGAACGCCTGTGACATGTATGGCGAGACATCATCAGAGGCCATGGTACAGCTCTTCTCGATGACCATGATCGATCGCGCACGAGAGTGATTTTTTAACCTTGATTGTGAAGATAAACGTGACTGGTTACTCTTGAAAGAGGCATTTATCAAACGGTTCAAGCCTTTTTGCTTGATAGAAAGTCCTTTTGTCAAACTAAGTAATATCAAAATGACAAAAGACAAAAAAGTACGTGACTATATCGAACGATTTAAACGATTAAAAAGTTAGGTACAAGAGCAACCTACCGAGTCCATGCTCATCATTTGGTTCCTCGTTGGACTTCCCCGATGGATCAGACGTGAACTTCATTCCAATGATGAATATACATCATTGAACAAGCCATGTCTGATGCCATTTGAGAAGAAGACGAGGGCTCAGATGTTAAGGAACCACGAGAATGATGAGCACATCGTGCTGTCCAAGAAGCTCGACCAAACGATGACACACAAGAATAGTTATGGAAAACACAGATGGAATTGCTTATTCAGCAACACCAACAATAGATGGAGAAACTCACAAAAGAGTTTCAAAACACTCTTAAGTCTATCCAAAGTTTGATGCCAGGTCAGTTTACCCACTGGCCAGATCCATATACAAGAGTTGCCCAGACACATGAACCTCAACAACAGCTGGCACTCTTAGGACCACCACCATGAGGACAACATGATCTAGGAGCACAAAAAAATCGACACCCTTGAGAGTCTGCACACACACACCTGGTAGAAAACTCCTACGATCAATCATATCATCATGATACATCAATTCCATCATCTGCCATCACCAGTATCAAACCGACAACTCATGCTCGTGCAAACAAGCTGAGTATTCCACACCACAAGAAAACCCAACTCAGCTAGCCATCCAAGATGGTTACGCTATCGCCACCGGACCCATGAGCAACCACTGCGTTATCTGTGGCGAAACAGGACATTTTATGGCTAACTGTAAAGTTAAAAACCAATACCATGTAGAATGTCCCGACTGTATTCGCAAACACAGCTTCAAAGACTGTCCTAAACAGCCTAAATTGTGAAGATAAACGTGCTGAACTAAAACATCTATGATAGATTGACGAACAATCGAAACTTTAAAATCCATTATCTTTCCTTTCCAAGAACTTCTATATATGTTATCTGATCTTTTTCTTTTCCAGAACATGTCTTTTGAAGATGGATGCATCAATACCCATTGATACTTTCGATATATTCTAGGTATCCATTGACCTTTTCTCTCTCTCTCTCTCTCTCTCTCTCTCTCTCTCTCTCTCTCTCTCTCTCTCTCTCTCTCTCTCTCTCTCTCTCTCTCTCTCTCTCTCTCTCTCTCTCTCTCTCTCTCTCTCTCTCTCTCTCTCTCTCTCTCTCTCTCTCAATATAATGAGATTGAGCATGTGATAGATCAAGGGATTTTCCTAGGTTTTGAAAAGAAATTCTTGATGCTTGTTCCATGCCAATGGCCTCTCAATGGCCATTTCTTACAAAGTAAGCAATTCAATTTTCTTTATAGGGCTATAGAAGATCTAAGTGTCTCTGATAAGGTAGTTGAAGGGTTTGATTCCAAGGTTGGATCTTCGCTTTCAATCTTTTCTCCATTTATCTTCTAGGTTGGTACCCATAGTAGCAACTAGGTCTATTATTTCATTTCATGGGGCCATTGTAATTGCAAAAGAGACCTTAGAAATCAAAGTAAAAGGACACTTGGCCTAGAGGGCTGTGAGAAATTGTCAACTAGTTTGATCTAGTTCATTTGGCAATTTAGGCCAATATGCATAGAGATAAACTTTATAAAGTTATTTTTAGTCTAAGTTCATTTGAATTACCACTTTTGGAAAGTGTGGAGTTTGGGAAGATTCAAATTTGAGTATTTTGGTACATTGAATCTAGTCTATTTGTGAGTAAGATTTTAGATCTAGAAGTTTCCAATGTCTTCATGTTTGGTCACTAATGTTGGAGATATTGATCCTTCGTGGATTGATCATGTGGAGGAAGCTCACACATGACTTTTCACAAAGAGTATTTCACATCTTTGTTGGCATATGGAGATGACAAGAGGGTAATCTACATGACCAATGATGGCAAATCAAAGGGATTGGCACAATTCCTATTTTTCTCTCTACAAATAGAAATGTTCATTTGAAGGATGTTTTGTCCATACCTTCCATTACTAAGAACTTACTTAGTTTTAGCCAAATGATAAGCAAGGGTCTTAAGGTTGAGTTTCATGGTGATACATGCTTGATCAAGAAAAAAGATGTTGTGATTGCAATAGGTAAAAGACAAGGGAAGTTAGTCCAACTAGATGCTTGTGTTATTGCTAACCAAGTTGGATGTGTGGCAAGAGAGCAGATGTCAATTCAAGAAATTTGGCACAAGAGGATGGGGCATCTCAACTTCAAGTCCTTGGATGTAATGGCAAAAAAGCAAGTTGTGATTGGTCTTCCAAAGTCCTTAACTAGCATCAATCATGTTTGTGAACCATGTGCTTTGTCAAAGTCACATAGATTATCTTATACTAGATCTACATCTAGATCTACTATGCCTTTCAAGTTGTACATTTGGGTATTTATGGTGTTACTACTATTAGCAACAGAGGAGTTAAGATGTATGTAACTTTATTGATGATTTTAGTAGATTTTGCTGGGTATATCTACTAAAGAGAAAGGATGAAGTGTATGATGTCTTTGTCAAATTCAAGATTGCAAGGGAGGTCCAATTCTCTACAATGATCAAGTGCTTGAGGAGTGACAATGGTGGTGAGTATATCTCTACCAAGTTTAAGGCTTTTTGGGATGGGCATGGGATCAAGAGAGAGTACGCAAGTCCAAGAACAACACAACAAAATGGAGTGGCCGAGAGGAAAATGGATTGGTCGAGAGGAAGAATTGAACCTGTTGTGACGGTCCTAAAGCTATGAGATTGGGTGCTAATCTTCCAAAACCATTTTGGATCAAGCTTTGTTGTGTGGTAACTTTCTATGCAATAGGTGGATGAGTGTTTTATTAGATGGAAAGATCTCTTTTGAAATGTTATTTGGAATAAGGCCAAGTGTTAAGTTTTTTAGAACTTTTGGATGCACTTGCTATATCAACATAACATGTACACTTGATGATAGGACAACGGAGGATCCATCATCAAGGAAAGGTATATTTGTTGGCTATAGTGAGGTCAGTAAAGCCTACAAGGTTTATATTACAGCTTCTACTAATAAAGTGGTCATTGGAAGAGATGTCATTTTTGATGAGGGAAATATTCCAAAGGTGTCTTTAATTAATGGTGTTGTGGATGGATCTAACATTCTTGATGTTGATGACATGGATGTTACTTTGAATGATGTTGATGAAGGGGTTTCATCAAGTCAAAATCCAAGGAGGACATCAAGGCAAAGGCAAACACCTTCAAGGCTCACATATGATGAGAAAGGTAAGCAAGTTGTTGGAGGTACAAACTATGATCTCCTAACCTCTTTTGATGAACCTACATGTGTAGATGAGGCAATACAAAAAGAGGAGTGGATCCAAGCAATGGATCTTGAGTATCAAGCTCTTATGAAAACAATACATGGAGGTTGGTGGAATTATCTAAGGACAAGAAAGCTTTTGGATGCAAGTGGATCTTCAAAGTGTAGACAAACAAAGACGGATCAATCAATAAACATAAGGCAAGGTTGGTGGCTAAAGGACATGCACAAGAACAAGGTATTGACTATGATGACACCTTTGCACCCGTGACAAAGATGGTAAACATTCGGGTCATCATCTCTCTTGCAACTCTTTTTGGTTGGGATCTATGGCAATTGGACATAGCTAATGCATTCTTGAATGGTGATCTTGAGGAGGAAGTGTACATGGAGCATAGGAGGTCATATACCACAGTTAGGGGCATGTCCAACATATACGTCCAATAGGGCAAGACAATGTGACAAGTGTGCTCCGGCACGATCCACAGCCATGGCGGGCCTAACACAGCATAGGGACCCTGTCAGTAGGCCCCACGTTGGGTCCCAACATGCAGTCAGGGCCCAACGTGGAGCCAAGGTGAAAGGCCACATTAGTGCCATATGGCCGACACTTGGCAGTGTGCATGCTACCGGTCCTCACACTGGGCTAGGAGGGGCTTACTCCACATCGGAGAGTAGGCAAGGTTGGGTGGATCAGTTAGTGTTTGCCCTACTATGGTGTTTAGATCTCTAACACGTTACGAGCCCGTAACCAGTGCCAAACCCTAGAGAACACAAGAGGTCAGATACCATAGTTAGGGGCATATCCAGCGTACACGTTCAACATGGAAAGATAGTGTGAGTAGTGTGCCCCGGCATGGTCCATAGCAATGGTGGGCCTAACATAGCATAAGGACCTTGTCAGCAAGATAGGGCCCCACGTTGGGTCCTGACGTGCAGTGCCACGTGGCTGACACTTGGCAGTATGCATGCTACCAGTCCTCACACTAGGCTAGGAGGGGCTTACTCCATATCGGGGAGTAGGCAAGGTTGGGTGGATCAATTAGTGTTTGCCCTACTGTGGTGTTTAGATCTCTAACATATGACAAGCCGAATCATGCTTGTTTTATACAAAAGAGTTTGTATGGGCTTAAGCAAGCACCAAGGATTTGGTATGCTAAGCCTCAATTTTTTTCATGCGTGTGAAAAATCTTCATAGAGAGCTTGCTTGCACAGGAGCTTAACACATTTCTACTCTCTCAAAACTTTGTTATGAGTGAGTATGATCATTTACTTTGTTTTAGATTTGTTGGACATTATGTTACTATTCTTCTAATCTATGTGGATGATATCATATTGAGTGGAGGCAACAATCAAGATATTGATGATATCAAGATTGCACTCAAGGAGGAGTTTGATGTGCATGATCTTGGACATTTGCATTATATCTTGGGAATAGAAGTGTTTAGATCTTCTCAATCTACTTTCATTTGTCCAAAGAAGTATGCTAACTCTATTCTAAAAAGATTTTGTATGGTAGATGCTAAGTCTTGTGATACACCTATGGAGTCAAATGTAAAGCTCACTATAAGAGGTAATGAAAGATCCTTCGAGGACATTACTCTCTATAGGAAGCTAGTTGGTTCACTTATATATCTAACCATCACAAGACCTGATCTAAGCTATTGTGTTGGTAGATTAAGCCAATTTATGCAAGATCCTAGTGCAGAGCATTGGAAGCTAGGCAAGAGGGCATTGAGATACACCTTGAGAATAAGAGATTTTGGAATTGTTTACAATAGATCATCACCTGATTTGTTTGGATTTTCGGATTCAGATGCAGGAGATCAAATGGATAGGAAGTCCATAAGTGCACATGCTATCTTTATAGGTGATGGAGCTATCTCATGGATGTCAAAAAAACAAGCTCATTGTCATCTTGTGAGGCTGAGTACAAAGCACTTACATCATGCACAAAGGAGATGTTATCGATCAAAAAGATGTTGAAGAATTTTCACTTGTTGGATTTTTCAGAGAGTCCAATCATCTTTTGTGACAGCCTATCAGCCCAAAGATTGGCAAGTAATCCTATCTTTCATGCAAGGAGCAAACATATTGAGATGACATCTCATTTTGTGAGGGAACAAGTCATGGGAAAGGAAGTGGAGCTTCAACATGTCTCATCAAGGGAGTGTGTAGCTGATATTTTCACCAAAGCACTTGGAAAGATTTGTTTACAAAGCATAGAACATCACTTGGTGTACTGTCAAAGTCTATGCTTAAACCAGTTGAAGAGGGAGTGTGAGAAATTGTCAAATAGTTTGATCTAGTTCATTTGGCAATTTAGGCCAATATGCATTTCATACTTAGCGATTTATGAAGTTATTTTTAGTCTAAGTTCATTTGAATTACCACTTTTGGAAAGTGTGGGAAATGTAGTAGGTCGAGTTTGGGAAGATTCAAATTTGAATATTTTGGTACATTGAATCTAGTCTATTTGTGAGTAGGGTTTTAGATCTAGAAGTTTCCTATTGTTGATAAGATTGGAGAAGGACATTCAAATAGGCATGGATCTATTATAAATAGTGTACCAAGCGTGAGAAGAGATACATTTTCTCTCTCTCTCTCTCTCTCTCTCTCTCTCTCTCTCTCTCTCTCTCTCTCTCTCTCTCTCTCTCTCTCTCTCTCTCTCTCTCTCTCTCTCTCTCTCTCTCTCTCTCATCTCCTTCATGCTTATACATGAGTTCTCTTTTGGTTCATATATCCGTTGGTGCACTATAGTGTTGATATATTGCAATATTGTGCTTAGAATGCAATTAAATGTTGTGATTTGGATCCACACGTGTAAAATATAGTACCTTATTGTTATTGTATGGACAACAACTTCATTTTATCATATATTTGATGTTTGATCAAGATCTTGTTGAGTTTGCATCTTCTATGTGTTGTTAGATTTCTACATTGTCAATGATGCTAGATGTGTTGTAGTTCATAACCAAAGATCAAAGGAAAATTTTGGATCTTAGTGATATGATATAGAATTAAATCTTCACTTTCAACCTTTTCTCCATAGTTGCAACTAGGTCTATTATTTCAATTCATGGGGCCATTGTAATTGCAAAAGAGGCCTTAGAAATCAAATTAAAAGGACACTTGGCCTAGAGGGCTAGGAATGTGAGAAAATATGTTTGAAGAGAACTATACAACATGTTCAATGTGATGAAAAATGTGTCTTGTATATACAAAAATTTCTCAAAAAATCTGCAAGCTATCAAAGTTCCAATACATATTGGTGTGTTTTGAGCATAGTAAGAGTTAAGACATAACTCTCAAGGGTCAACACCCTTTGATCTAATCTAGAGGTCATTAATTCAAGATATAACACTTAGATCCAACTATGTGCTAGACCAAATTAGTCGCCTCTCTAATATCACAAATGTCTGCACATGGATCTCAAAGCTTAGAGAAGGTTAAACACATCTAAAGGAGATCAATACATTAGAGAATGAGTTGAGAGTGGAAACCATGATACATTGAAGTCAAAATTGGAAGATACATATTGTATACTAAACTTCTTCAACTACTTCAATTGAGAAATAAATCTATATGCTAATCTAGAACAATTACTACCAAACGACTAAGCTATCTCAATCCCATTATCTTAGGTAGATATTGAGTCAAGATCTTTTCACTATTGTACTAATTTTATCTTACAGTTGCATATCTAGGCAAGGTTCAAGTTAATTTAAGTGACTAGTCTATTTGCCCTATTTGAGAGTTTGCCTCCCCATATCTAGCTACACCTAATTGAAAGGCCAAACATTGACATATTGACTTGAAAATTGTAACACACCTAAGACCAAGTGCTTGGCTTAGACTCAACTTTGTAATTACTAGTGCAATTGCCATAGTACTAAAATTAATGAAGTCAGACCACTACAAGTTGCAAAAACGATGAAGCCCCCTTTTTATACGAAGAAGCCATACAATATGACTATACTAATACAAAATATCTCTAATCATACTTTAGGATGAGCAAGCATGCTGACAATCTAGAAACATTTGCCCCTTCATATAAATGAGTTGTAGCTTTGATTCTCATGCTTGTTTCACCTTCAGTTCTCATGTCTTTGACATTTTCTTGAGTTGTGAAGTTAGCTTCTTGTCTATAATTGTATTGTGCATCATTTCTATTGATTGGAGTGGTCTCATAAGGAGGATAGTACGATTGTCTTCTTGGATTGGAATGTCAATTTGTTGGCTTGACGATTATCGACGAAGATACTCCAACGATGTTTGTCGCATTTTTCAAACCGTTTTCTTATGTCGTTTGAAAAACCTCGTGAGTCCAGGCCCTCCAAAATCGTCTTCATCTCCATAATACTATTAACATTGGAAACATCATGATCCTATTTGTAGAAAGAAAAATAGGAACTGTGCCAATCCCTTTGATTGCCCATTCACCATCATTGGCCGTGTAGATCACCCTCTTGTCATCTCCATATGCCAACAAAGAGGTGAAGTACTCTTTGTGAAAAGTCATGTATGAACTTGCTCCACTATCAATCCACCATGGATCTAGATGCAAGCATATATGAAGACATCACAAAAGCATCATCATTTGCATCTTGAACATCCAAACCATCCTCATCAAGAGTAATATTGCCTTGCTTGTCTCCTTGATCTCTCTTCTTCTTGTAGCACTCACTTGCAAAGTGTCCTTTGATGCCACAATAGAAGCACTTGAGCTTTGATCTATCCTTGTTTTTTTCATTTGAAGAAGCCTCCCCTTGATCTTGCCCTTTAGACCACTTACTTTTGCTTTTTCCCTGGAATTTTCCCTTTGTGAACATAGCCTCCTCTTGAAGTGTCGATGTAGATCCACCTCTTGCTTGAAGCCTATATTCTTCATTGATCAAGATCTCGTGAAGATCAATCAAACTTGGCAAAGACTTTTGAATAGCTAGACTTTGAACAATGTTAGCATGAGCATCCAACAATCCATTAAGAATAACGTGAACAAGCTCTCCTTCCTTAATGTTCTCATCAATGCAAGCCAACTCATCATTCAATGCTTTCACTCTCAAAGTAAAAGTATTGGGAGTTTCTTCATTCTTTTCAAACAAGAAAAGATTTGCCTTTCAGCACTCTAGAAGTAGACTTAGATTTATAAAGCTTCTTCAATGAATCCCAAGCATCCTTAGATGATGTACACTTACTAGCTTCCTTGAGGAGCTCATTGGTAACATTCATCTTGATCATGTGTAGAGCCCTTTTGGCCCTCTTGTCATACCTCACTTGATCTTGTTGTATTGCTGGTCTCTCTTCCAAACCTACAACAATATCGAGTTTGGACATCTTGCGAGTAACCAATTTGCGAGTTTTGTGAGTTTTTTTGTAAAATATAATTTGTATGCCTAAAATGTTGCAAAATGGAATTATTATGGCATGTGCCAAGCAATACAAATGGCAACCAATACAAAAGATTGGAGTTTAGGGTTTAGGGTACAGAGTTGACAACCAGCTAGTCCACCAGTCGACGACAATCCAAAAACATGAAGTAGTACCTCCTTGTAGGTTAAGCATACTTTTATTAGATAGTTCTACGCTGGACCAGAAGATGACAATGCAAAAATCTCAGTGAAATGAAAGCTCGTAGGCTTTTCCTTATCGAGGGAGATCCTAATCTCAGTGAAATAAAAGCCCATAGGCTTTTCATGTCCTTATCGAGGGAGATGCTAACCTTCTCTCCATCCATCGAACACGGTAGGATTCTAGTTAGTAGGTATATATTTAAGGCTAGGATGTATGTGTGAGGCGTGGTCAAGGCCCAAGCAATTTCTGGTGGTTCAGCGACCACAAATTGGTTGTAACTACCACGCTTGACAACCACAACCCACACACATAAATTAAGTTTACCAACACATTTACTAAATCAGTAATTACAATGCCCTTTGTATACACCAACAACAAACCATAAACCATTCATAAAAGTACCAAAGTATGCTATATTAGTATGAAATCATATGTCGTCCACTACACGAGTGTAGTCTACTACATGAGTGTAGTCCAAAATCAAAACCATCAAAAGACAACATATATCCACACTAGTCCTCCACACACTCGTAATCAACATACCTTTCTCCTCTTAATGAAATTCATTGTACGGTACTACAAGACAAAAAAAGAATTGCCTTGCATCTCTACTCATTCTTGCCAATGCTGTCTATTTATTCTAAAATAGGTTGACCGTCAAAATGCAGGGTCAGAAATGAATAGACAACATTGGCAAGAATTTTTTTTCTGGCCATGTAGCTCCAATCACCAGCGATTAGAGTTGCAAAGCCAGAACAAAAAAAAAATTATTATTATAATTATTTTGGCCTTGCAGCTCTAATCGCCGACAATTAGAACTATTGGGCCAAAAAAATGGCCAAAAAAGAATTTAAAAAAACATTAAATTTTTTTTTTGGCCATGCAGTTGGAGGGCCAAATTTTTTTTGGCACCCTCCAGCTCTAATCGCCGGCGATTAGAGTTGCATGGCCAAAAAAACATTCTTGCCAATGCTATCTTTCCATTTGACCTTGCATTTTGACAGTCAACCTATTTCAAGATGTTGAAGCTACCTTTTTAGTAGCTTATATTTATGTCAAACTCCAATAAATTTTTTTGAATGATGATAGATTACTTCCTTTGTCCTAGTGAGTTACATTAAAAAAAAAAATTTATCCGACATAGAGTCAGTTGCAAAAAAAACTTGCAAAACTCGCAACTCAGTTACTCGCAACTTGTCAAGCCCCAACAATATCCAAAACATTATTTATCTCAAGAAGTGATTCCATCCTCACTTTCCACAACCTATTTCAATGCACAAAGCACTCCTTTGAACAACAACATTGTTTCAAAGAGAAATCACAAAGATTTGAAACTACTCAAAATTCTCTTTTAGCACTTATACCAAGCAAATCAACACATAGAATCGTGAAATCTTGATCAACATATGGTCTATCCTCAATATAGTGTCTTTTGCCACTTCCTAAGATTGAAACACACTCAAATGAAGTACAACAACCTCACTATCTAGAGATCCAATCAAAATTAGTGTTTTGACAAAATCACAAAAAATTGATTATTCCAAATCTGCATGCAAATGCTGAAAATCTAATATGCAATCTATTAGCCACCACTTGGGCTATTCCAATGATCCAAAAACGGCCAAATCTAGTCTATGAATTCAAAAATCAGAATTGATCAAGTTTGTATACCTATTTAGGGTTTTTATCTACAAAAGATCCAATCTACAAATGCAAGAAACTCAATTTTGGTGTAGAATCCTCTCTAGCATGCTCTAGTCTTGATATCTTCACCAAATTGTTGATAGATGTGATTGCCTCCTTCATAACCGGAAACACAAGTTGTGATACCATGTGAAATATTTGGGATCAATTCAGATCCAAATCTACTATAGTCCATTATGTGAATTCAGTTTGGAAGTACCTTCACCTTCAATTTTTGGTGAGCTGTTGTCTCCAAGGTGAACGAACTTCTTGGTGTTGTAGGTCGAATAGTCGATAAACCATTCTTGATGGCATGTCATGTGTTGCGTTGCTCCAAAGTCGAGGAACCAATCCTTTGATTGTTCGACGTGGTGATGGTTCACCATGAAGGCTTCTTGCTCTGCATCGTCAATGACATTCTATTGTGTTGATTGCATAGGCTTGCTGATCTGGCTACTTCTTCTTGTCGTTCTTGAACTTCAAGATTCGATAGTCCTGGATGTCGTGGTTTGTCCTCTTGCAGTAGTTGTAGAATAATCTCTTTTTGCTCTGATCAGGTTGCTGATTCCGGGACTTCTATGACCACTTCTAATTGTTGTCGAATTGTCGGCGGAAAACTTTCTTCTTTTGATGCTTCTTAGTATTCTTCTTAAAGAATAATGCTTGTGAGTCGTTGATGGAGAACGAGGATGATCCATTCCTTATTGTATCCTCCTATAACGTTATATCTGAGTGTGTAGTTATCATAATCACCCAATTTTCGTATGAGGATGACAAACTAGAAAATAAGGTCATTACAACGTCAGAGTCTTCGATCACTGAACCTATTGTCATCATCTGTTCCATCAGAGTCTTGAATTGATTAATGTAATTTTGAACAGAATCACCTTCTGACATTCTGAGAGAGAACTTTCTCCTTAGATGCAGCTTCGAAGTGACATCTCTCACTTCGTATAGTGTATTCAATATATCTCAAGCATCTTTCAAGGATTGAGCTTGTCTGATATGGCCAATCTATGTGTCGTAAGGGTGATCAAGGCAAAAGCCTTGCCATCTTCCATTTGGAAATGACTTGCTCATTGACACTGAGAATTATTCGGTTCTAGTTTCTCAAAGTTCTTTGGCCATCAGTACTACTCTCATCTTGAACTTCCACAAGTGGTAATTTGAACCCTCGAGTTTGTCTACCATTAGAGCAGACTCTGGTTGCGAATCCATTTGGAATTTTAGGATGAGTGTATGCAGATAGTGTATTGTGTGACTGAAAACTATTATAACAAAAGTCTACACTATATCAGAACTATTGTTTTGATAATGTACATTTTAATGATAATATCTAAACGCTTTGATACCAGGCTAAATCTCCGATACCATGTATCAGATAAATAGAGAGATACCTCTGATACCATGATGAAATTTGAGGCAATGCGTGTCGCGACAGTGAGAAGCGAGAAAAATCCTCGGTGCATGCAACTACATATATCGTATTCAGATCAGATTCGAATGAATCAAAATCTGTCTTACTTGATTACAACTTCGAAGTCACTAGATCAAAACCATCGATTCGATAGTCATGCACGAATTTACTGAATTATAGATTTAGATTTTACGTGCGGAATTGTAAAGCTTCTGTAGGTTGTTGCAAAAAATAGTGTATTTTTACAAACGTTGCAAAGACAATGTATTTCTGTAGACTGATAGAAAACTCTGATTTGTTAAAGTCGTTGAAGATGGGCAGGTCTTCAATGTTCTTTAAATTCTTGAACTTGATGTTCGAATGTGAAAAAACAATATGATTGGTTACCCTTTAGTCTTTGTCCATGGATGAAGATCAGTCGAAAGCCTGACATAGTCATCCTTCAAATAGTTTGGTTGTTTGATTTATGTAATTCCTATAGGTATTAGATAAGCAAACATAGAACCAAAGGAGGTTGCATCTGACCCTAGATCAGTGACAAAAAATGTGTAGGAAAAAGTCTTGAAATGAAAATAATATCACCAAGGAGAAAACTGTGAATTTAATTTCCAACAAGTTGCAGACAGACAAGAAGATTAAAGAACTAAGGAGCGACAATGGTGGCAAATACATCTCGAATAAATTCAAAGACTATTGCTCAGCCAACGACATCGAACAACAGCTTGTTGTTTCTTATTCTCCATAGTCGAATGGACTGGCAGAAATGACGAATAGGACCTTAGTCAAATCTACCAAATGAATGATAACTCATGCTTCGTTGCCCAAATGGTTCTGGCAACATGCTGTTTCAACATCAACTTACGTGCATAATCAATGTATAACTAAAGGCCTCCCTGACAACAAAACACCTCATGAAGTCTAGATAGGATCCAAGCCTTCATTGAATCATTTGAGAGTATTTGGATGCACTACCTATGCTCATGTCTTGAAGTACAACAGAAAGAAACTAGACGAGCATTCATTCAAAACTAATTTTGTTGGCTACCGTGTTTCTAATGGAATGTATAGATTGTACAATATAGATACCTATAAACTAACCGGGATGTGGCTTTGAAGGGCAATGACCAGATGCAATCGACTATTTCTACCCCAACAACTGATTCTTTTCAGAAGACAATTTCTATTTGTTCTAGTAGTCACTCTGTATAGTCAGACCTAGAAGAAGAAGAAGAAACTACAACATAGGAGCAGTCGAATCAGCTGACACAAAGTCGAGTTTCAAAGCTAGAAACTTCAACTAGAAGATCAACTTGACTTTGAACTCAGCCTGTTTGATACACTAATGCATTCACTCACTATTCTATTCAAGAGCCAACCACAGTTGAGGAAGCTATGTTACAAGCAAATTCGGATCTCTAGAGAGAAGCAAGGGACAAGGAGTACAACTTGTTGCTAAGGAACAACACATGGACTATCACCGAGCTACCAGCAGACAAAAAAGTAATCGACTGCAAATGGTCTTCAAGATCAAATATAATGCAGACGACAGTATCAATAGAAGGAAAGCTTGACTTGTGGCCAGGGGATTTTCACAAGTTCCCAATATCGACTACTTTGAAACTTTCAGTCCAATTGTCAAGCACATCTCTATTCGATTGTTACTTTCGTATGTTGCTACAACAAATCTTGAGATACACTAGATGGATGTACAAATAGCATTTCTCAATGGAGTTATCGAGGAGGAAATCTATATGACCCAACCAGAAGGCTACATCCTCAATGGTCGAGAAGATCAGGTACATAAACTCCATAAAGCTTCATATGTTCTAAAGCAATCATCTAGAGCATGGTAATTGCAAGTTTGTACATATTCCCATGGATCCAAGTCTTAAATTATCCAAGGAGCAATGCCCTTAGACTAATGAGGAGAAGGCAAAACTGAATGGGTATTCATACCAATCAATTACCGGATCTCTGATGTATACAATGATCTCAACTAGGCCAGATCTTGTATATGCCATCAATTCCTTGAGTCAATCCATGACCAACCCTGGTACGATCCACGAGAAAGCTCATTTTTTAGTAATCAGGTATGTACGAGCTACTATCAACCTATGTATCTACTATGGTGATGATAATTCATCCGATATCCATACTTCATGGATATACAGATGCGAATTGGGCATGCGATGTCGACGTCAGAAAATCGACTTCTGAATTTGTCTTCTTGTTTAATAACGGTCCAATGTCTTGGAACAGTTGAAAAAAGACCTCCATCACAATGTCATCCACCGAATCCGAATACATTGTTGTCTCTCAAGACACGAAAGAGGCAATATGGTTGAGAAACTTATTGTCTGATATTGGTCTCAAATAGTCTGTTCCAACAATGATAGAATGTGATAATCAGAGTGCTATCGCATTATTGATCAATCCTAGAATTCATTCTAGAATCAAACACATCGAAATTAAATATCACTACATCAGGAGGAAGATACTCAACAAGGATGTAAGTCTGAAATTTTGCAAAATATAGTGCATGGCAGTTGACATATTCATGAAAGGATTAAATCATGAAGCACACAAGAATTTTTGTGCTATCTTGAACTTGCAAATCAAGGCATTCAAGGATCTAGATAAAGGGGGAGTGTTGGATTCCTATCCTCTCCATCCCTATCTTTCTTCTAGTCTAGATCCATTCTCTAACTGTCGTAAATACTTGTACAGTCGCATGCTTTGTAGAACTATACATGTTTTCTGACAGTCTGTAGAAATACAAAAAAATTCACAACAGTGTCCTGATGACTCAAAATTGTTCGGCTCTCTTGAAACCATTTGGCATTTGCCATGTTAAATATTTCGATGACTTTGACTTTCGACCACTCAGTCATTCTGCCACATCAAAAGTCTGCCATCTCAAATATTTTCTATTTGACTTTCGAGCTCGCAAGCTGGTCCTCTGTCAACTTCAATTCAACTCGAACCAAAGGCAGCTCAACCATACCATCGTCACGATTGGGTAGGTTCTCCAACAGAATCAGATGTTGTCCGAAAGACAACATCACATAGTGCCTCAATCTAATTTGCAATGTACAGATTAATCATTCTTCTAATTAGCTAGCCATATGTATAAATACCTATCAACTTATAAGCTAAAAAGTTTTCTGAAATCTATAATAGCTGAATCGTTGATCTACATGATCAGTGATTGAACATCCTGAGCGCAATTGTTTTGTTCTTTCTCTCTGTTACTATAGAGTATTGTCTTAGAAAGAATGTGACTCTCTCTATATTCAGACTGTTATCATTCTCGACTATATAATATTCATTCCAGAATTTGAGTCATGTATGCAGTGAATGAATGTTTATTTTATTCATGTTCAGATAGATTCATGCTTGCAGATTAATTATCCGTAGATTAAATTATTCGTGTGATTGGTAGCATAAGATCACCTAGAAATTTTACGCTTCCGCACATAAAATCTAAATTTATAATTCAGTGAATTCGTGCATGTCTATGGAATGGTTTGTTTCGATCTAGTGACTTCAAAGCTACAAGATATATGTAGTTGCATGCACTGAGGATTCCGCTCGCTTGTCACTGTTGTGACACGCATTGTCTCGAATCCCAACATGATTGACTTACATTGAAGTCTTTTTTTTTTTGTCTGTGATCTACTTGCATTTATTACTATTGGAAAAACAAGCAAGATTTTGGTCATGCTCATATGGTTTGCCAAGGATAATTCCTTCACAATTCATCTCAAAAATATCATGAAGGAGCTTAACATGAGGGTGGAAATTGCAAGTTTCACCAAGCATTGTTTGGCAATTCAAACTCAAAAATGCTTGTTCATCCATTCAAGGTGTGGAACATTACTCATCTGGAGATGCAAATTAGAGACAAGCTTGGACAAAATCATATTTTTCTTAACTCCCATTATCATTTACAAAAAATACTAGTGAGCTTTTGGATTACCCTTGAGTAGAAAAAAAGAAAATGTTGAACACTTTGTTTGCACTGTAGATGCACCGAATCGCGATTCGCTGGATCCACAATTTGTGAATCGCAATTCTGAACCCATAATCGCAAATTTTGTTTTTTTTTTTTGTTTTTTTGGAAAAAAAGCTTATGGCTAAATTTTTTTTTAGGGGATCAATGGTCAAACCCACGTTTTGCCTCTCAGAAGTGCAGTAGATGAGGCACAAATAGATCTTATTTTCAGTAGCTATCTGGTTGTCATTTGCTATGGTTTTCAGTAAATGTTAATCCTATAATTTGGACTATCAATTGTATGGATGATGATCACTTTTGCAATCGTTTCACTGGAGATATGAGTGCAATGTGCATACAGTTGAGGGCATAAATATTGGGCCACTCTCGGCGCGCATTTGGACCCCATTTTTGTCTACCGAGGGGGGGGGGGGGGGGGGGGGGGGGCGGTAGCATTTTTATCTATAATGTCTATATAGCAAGAAGCTCTAGGGGGTTGGGGGACGGTAAACCCCGAAAAGCAGGGGGTTTGGGGGGCAACGCCCCCCAACGGCCTCTTCATGATTTGGCCTTCCAACTCCCTGAGTGAAAACACACTTTTTGGTGTTTCGCACCCAAAACAGTCGGCAAACTACACAGTCATAACGCTCTCAATCAGAGCTTTCATCTTATACCCATATTGTCCAAAAAATTTTCAAAAAACGAAAAAAAAATGATTATGCGCGATTCTAGGAAAATCCCGAAACACGTTTCTGAATCGCAATTATGAAATGCGATTCAGAATCATGGTGCATCTATGGTTTGCACCATCAACTTGTTTCTTCAAATTCATCTTGAGGGACAAGAGATTGCTTTGATTTTAAATTAAACAAATGCCATTAAGTTTATTGTAGTAAACATCTTCAGAATGTCCTCTCTTATTGCAAAAAGCACTACAAAACAAGACTTTTCTTTTGCATGCTCCTTTGTTAAAAATTGATCTCCTACTTGTTTTGAATCTTTGGTTGCATCATTGGAGTCTTTAGCACCTCCTGTAGATATCTTTGACTTTAAAAGAATCGTGCCTTTATTCGAAATTGAAATGCTTGGTGAATTTTTTCTCAATCTTTTTGGCTAGCAAAAGAGCATAATCTAATACTTCAAATCCAATCTCAAATAGTAGGCCATGCTTAAACTTGAGAATTAGATTGGCTTTAGCATCTTCTACTTTTCTTTCATATAGAATCTTTCAAAAGCTCCTAACATTGGCTCACACTTTTCTCTTTTCTTTATTAAGAATTCTCATTCTTGTGCAAGCTTACCTTTGAATCCCTCTCTCTCTCTCTCTCTCTCTCTCTCTCTCTCTCTCTCTCTCTCTCTCTCTCTCTCTCTCTCTCTCTCTCTCTCTCTCTCTCTCTCTCTCTCTCTCTCTCTCTCTCTCTCTCTCTCTCTCTCTCTCTCTCTCTCTCTCAACTCACATTATTGCTATTTTTTGGTATGGAAACCCTAAAATATTAACCCTAACCCTAACCCTAAATAATCTAACCCTAATTGTTAGAAACCCTAACCATTAGATTCCAAAGTTTTGCATTTCATACAAGTTAAACAAAACAATGCATTTCATAGAATCTGAACAAAACACATCCAAAAGTATCTTCCATTTGATTCCAAAACAAAAGTACATGGTCTTGCATTCATATCTCATAGATTCTATTCCAAAACATCAGTGTTTGGTGCTGACAATCTTCCAAAACAACATAGTACTCGCATGGCTCAAAATGCCTTAGATTCGCACTCACTCAAGCTCACATCCCAGATTGCACATCATTTTCACCAAGTCCATCATTTCCACCATCATTTTGTGGTGTAGGCTCAAAGGAATTGAGCCCACTAGCCTCGTCCTACATCTTCAAACCATACAAGCTATCAAACCTTGGAGCACAACTTTTAAAATATCGAAAATCTGCATCTTTTGAAAAAAAGATTGCCATCACATCATCCATGGTCACAAGGCTTGGTTCATGCACTTTTTTGGGTTTCTCATACCGCTTCACAAGCTTGAAGTCAGCACACTTTTTTACCTTCAATTTCTTACTACCTGCAGGAATTCTAAACTCATCATTAGCCTGTCCATTGATTCCACACTCTAGAACTCCCTCATTTGCCTGCTTTCAAACCATTGTCAATCTGCCAAACACATTTCAATCAAAAACACATCAGAAAGGTGAATATGTAATTTGGCTAATCTCTATCTCTTATAGGAAAAATAGTAATTATTCTTTCACAAAGAACACGATGAAAGTTTGAATAAATCAAACTAATATCAATGTCTTGGATTGGGTCTGTATCTGATCTATGTACTAATAGAACAATGTTTGCCTTGGTTGAATATGCATGCGGAAATAATGTATGGAAGTAAGAGACAAGTTAAGACAATTTAGACAATAACAAACTATTGATTAAAAATGAATTTTTATGACTTTGAATCTGATTCATCAATATACATCTCTTGATGTCTTATCTCGTTGTTGTGTCTCTGATTGAGTGAGTTACAACGACTAGTGCACCTGTATTTATATTGCTACAGGACAGGTCTTTTGGCCTTTTATTTCTATAACAATAGATATCTAACTGTTTACGACGGTTGATATTCAAATAGACACTCTGTTTCCAGGGTCGAATAAATGCTGTTCACGAATTATTTGCGACAGTCCATCTCTTCGTCTCAGCTTCGTGTTTCGCAAATTATTCGCGACACTTTTCTCTTCGCAACATTTTCGTCTGTCACGAATTGTTCGCGACAGATGACAACTTTGAGCACGAAGAAGAAATTCAGAATATTTTGCGAACTGTTTGCGACAGGTGAGTTTGAAGACCAATCCAGAAGATTTCGTGAATTGTTCACGACAATTTTGCAACATCTTAGGTTTGAACAAGAAACATAATATTTCGCGACAAGATTTTGTAGTGGGTTTCTTTCCTTGCCTAACCTCAATCCAAGATCTAATCAATCTAACATCAAAGAGATGAAGTTAGTTGTCACGCATAGATTCGTTCCTATGAGAGCGATAGTATAGTTTAGATTTCAGCATAAATGGAAGATCCAAATCTAACTCTATCATCCATTAACCGTAAGTATTAACACTACATCCACTAACACTAGATTCGCAACAAGATAGCTTACTCTTTCTCTCTCTTCCTTTCTCCCTCCTAAAAAGTATAATAACATGCAATCCCAATAAAAATCAGATCCAACAATTAGCAAAACAGAAATAAAGCATGAGAGATGAAGGAAAAGTGATAGAGAGCAAGGACATTCATCAATCCATTTCAGAGAACCAATCTGCTTTATTGAATTCAGGAAATGAACATGTGTAGGAACTTGAGTTGGTCCCTTTTAATTATAGTAGAGAAGACCTTGGCCTCTGAATCCTATCGGTCCATTTCTGCCTCCCTAGTTATTCAAATTTAAAAAAGAGTGGGAACCATCCAAATTGGAGGGAAACCCAACTTTATTCACTAACTTGACATTTAGGCCCTGTGACATTAAAAGTCCCACAAAAAAGGCCTAAAGTCTTTTTATTGACTTGTAAGTAATCAAATAACTATGTCATCATCGGGTTGGACTTACACACGTAGGGTGCCAAATCCCTCTCACTTATTAACTAGGGTTAGGGTTGCCTTGGGATCCAAAAACCCTCCAACAATATCCCCCACCAAAACTGGTGGCGGTCCCACGACACCTGAATGCAAATTTTCAATAATAGCCATATGGGTCCGGTGGCCATTCATGATAACCTTGTTCATTGCCAAATGGGTAGTCGACACCATCCAAAAAAAGATCCCAAGATAATGCTTGTTGATGTTGATCCTTGTAGATAGGTGCACCTGCTAGCAATGACATTGTTGAAGCTAATGACAAGGTCATAGAATTTTTCTTTTTTGACATTTTCAAAAAATGTAACTTCCTCAATACTTAATGAAATAAGAAAAAAATTATATCTCCAAAAAGCCCACTCAATGCTCTACAACTCTAGCTATTCAGATAGAATTATAGAGAATAGAAGGTAGGGCGAAAAATGAATCAAATAGGGCAAAAAAAAAAAATACTAAATTTTGGAAGTTGAATATGGTTTTTCACAAGACTTCAAAATTTGTAACTTGCCCAATACTAAACGGAATTAAAAAAAAAATAAATGCAAAGAAAGCCCTTTTAATGCTCTACAATCCTACTTATTCAGATTGAATTACAAAAAAGAGAAAATAGGACGGAACTTGAATGAAAAAGAAGCAAAAAATTAAAAAACAGAATTTTTGGTTTTTGACAAGACAATTTTGTTGCCAATTTCAAAAATTTGTAACTTGCTCAATACTGAACGGAATAAAAAAAAAATTAGATGGAAAAAAAGAACTTTCAATGCTTTACAATCCTACCTATTCAAATTGAATTACAAAGAATAGAAAATAGGGCAAACATTGAATAAAAAAGAAGCAAAAACTTAAAAAATAGAAAATACAGTCACCACTCATTTTTTAAACGTTTTTGGGCATAACTCTCACAAATCACATCCATAATGCAAAGCTAACCCTAGCATGCGAAGACCAAGATGCCTAAATGCAAGCTAACCATTAACACTACGATCCACGAACACTACTTCAGTGAAGGAAAAACTTACTTTCTCTCTCTCTCTCTCTCTCTCTCTCTCTCTCTCTCTCTCTCTCTCTCTCTCTCTCTCTCTCTCTCTCTCTCACAAAAAGTATAATAAAGATAAATCCCAACAACTAACAAATCCAACAATTGATAAATCCAAAGAAAGCATGAGAGATGGAGGAGGAAAGAAGAAGAGCAAGGACATTCCACATCCACTTCACAAGGGAACCAATCTGCTTGTATTGGAACATGTGTAGGAACCCGAGTTGGTCCCTTTTTATAGTAGAGAGGAGGACCCTGGCCTCTGAATTCTACTGGTCCATTTCTGCCTCTTTAATTATTCAAATTTTAAAAAGAGTGGGAACCATCCAAATTGAAGGGAAACCCAACTTTATTCACTAACTTGACATTTAGGCCCTGCGACATTAAAAGTCCCGCAAAACAAGCCTAAAGTCCTTTTATTGACTTGTAACTAATCAAATAACTATGTGATCATCGGGTTGGACTTACACACGCAGGGTGCCAAATCCCTCTCACTTATTAACTAGGGTTAGGGTTGCCTTGGGATTCGCAAGCCTTCCAACAGATTCAGTTCTTGAATCTTTCGAACTTCAACAAAAAAGCCACGAGCTTCTACAAGTAACTGTTTCACGAATCTTTGGAGTTGATTGCAAGACAAAGTTCGCGAATCCTTCGAAGTTAATCACGAATAAAAATATTTCGAGTTCGGGTTCTTTCTTATCCTTTGTTAAATAAACTGCACGCTTTGTTAGTAGAATCAAGATCTGTCTGATCAGTTGTGCTACAGCTCCTTCTCAAAGTGGGCAGTTGGATTAATCCCAATCTTCTCTATTGTTTCTCGAACAAAACTTTACTGAGTGACTTCGTAAAGATATCAGTTGTCATTTCCTCTGTGGGTATGAAGACTGTCTTTAGTATCTTCTTCTCAATTAAGTCACGAATCACATGATACTTGATAGCTATGTGTTTCATTTTCGAGTGAGATATAGGATCTTTCGTAAGATAGATTGCTGAAGTGTTATCCATTAACAAGACATAAGGTTTAGAAATAGATTCATCAAATCCTTCCAACATCTATTTAATCCAGATCAGCTCGTTTGCCATCTTGGCTGCTGCTACATATTCTGCTTCACACGAAGATTGAGCTACTACTGTTTGCTTCTTGCTTATCCCGCCAGATGTTAGAGTACAACCTCCTGAAATACTTTTGCTATCATCCTTCATGGATGCCCAACTTGCGTCACTATAAGATTCGATGTGAAATCCAGCCTCCTTTGAATAACACAGTCATAGTCTTTCGTTTCTTGGAGATATTGTAGTACTCTCTTTGCCAACTTCCAATGCAATGATCCTAGGTTCTGATTAAATTGTCTCATCCTGTATACTGCAAATGCTATATTAGATCTGGTGTTGTCTGCTAGATATAAAAATGATTCAATCAGCCTACAATAGGGTGTTTTGGCCATTCGTTCCTCTTCCTCGATGAGTCTGTGGACAATCTGCCTTGCTCAGTATTGTTCTAGGTATCATGGGAGTATGCACACCTTTGCATTCGAGCATGTTGAAGTCTTCAATGATCTTTTGAGTGTACTTTTGTTGGTGAAGATACAACTTACCACCTTCAAAGTCTCTCATGATCTACAAGCCTAGATAGATTTTAGCTTCTCCTAGGTCAGCGATCTCAAATATTTCAGAAATGTCTCTTTGACATCTGAAATTAACTTATCTCTTCTTGAGAAGATAAGTGTGTCATCAACATAGACAACCACAATGATTATTTTATTTTGGACATGCTTGATATAGACATTTGACTCAACAAATAGAGGTTTGAAGCCTAAGGAATGTAGTGCTTCGTCCTTCTTTCTATACCATTGTCTGGCTGTTTGTTTCAGACCAAAAATGTTTTTATTCATGTGACATCCGTATTCTAGATATTCTTGGCTTACAAAACCAAGTGGTTGGTCCATGAATAAGTCTTCTTCCAATTCTGCATGCAGGAAAGCAGTTTTCTCATTCACAATATGGATTTTTAGATCATGAGCCACTACATATGCGAATAACAAATGAATTGATGTATGTTTGACTATCGATGAGAAAGTATCAGTGTAGTCGATCCCATACTTCTGTGAAAAATCCTTTAGCAACTAACCTTGCTTTGTATCTGATGTTTTCTCCATCAAGACCTATTTTGATCTTGTAGATCCACTTGTACTTGACTGATTTTCTACCATCAGGTATAGGTGCAAGTGTCCATAGATTGTTCTTATACATGGATGACATTTCGTCCTCCATTGTCTGAATCCAGCGATTTTTATCTGGTCCATCAACAACCTTCTCGAATGTTTGAGATTTGTCAAAGAATCCACAAAATTTGATGGTTGTGTTAAAAACATTCTAGCCATATCTTCTCACAGCTGGTTTCGAGTTCGATTCTGCAAGTTTCAAGTTCGATTCTGATTCGAACTTTTTTGTTGGAATTTGAGCTGGCGATTCAAGTTTGTCAGGTACTCGATTTTGACCTCCCTCTGAATCTGGTAATTTTCTTTCATCTTTTGCTTGTTTTACTTCTATCGTTGTTGGTAGCTCATAATAGTTTTTGAGAATTTCATAGCTGACTAGATCACTGTCTGCTCTGTATTTCGACTCATCAAATTTAACATCTCAAACAACTTTTATCTTGCCAGTTTCAGGTACATAGACATGATAATATGATGAATGTAACTCGAATCCTATCAGAAAACCTTGTTATGTCTTTTCACCGAGTTTCTTTCTCAGTTTATCTACTATGTGCATATACACTATGTGAAAATTGTCAACATTTCCTAGCTAGTTTGAGGCCTAAATTGGCTAAAATTGTAAATAGTTTTGGTTCTGGAGTTTTGCACGTGTGAACCAGGCCACAATGTTTTTATTTACTGTATTTTTTCAGTATGATGAAGTGTCAAACTTCATACCCTTCAAAATGAGACCATTTTGATGTATTTTGGTCATATAAGCCATTTTTAGCTATTTTTCCTATATAGGGAATATCTAGGGTCAAGTACCTTCTAGAGAGAGGAGAGAGAGTCATCTTCCTCATCCATAAATAGTAGGGAAGTCGTGGAGAACAGGTTGGAGAAACCTTTTGTATGCTTCATTGAGATCAATAGATCATTGTCATTGTTTCTTCCTCCATTGAGAGCATTGTTGTGTGTATTGTCTTCAAGCTATTGTGTATGATCTTAGGTGCTTTCCAAAAGTGATAGGCTGATGTATTATGGACTGTATAATGCTATTTTGGGCCGCACTTGATGTTTATGGAAGTTTCCATTTGTGATAAATGCTTTTTGATCAAGTTCTTTGCATTCTAGGTAGCATAGAATGTGTTGCCAATTCCTAGCTTATGTAGTTTGGAGTGCAAGCATTCAAGCCAATGATCTTGGAGTTTAGATCCACTTAGGATCTGTATTTTTCACACACTACGCATTCGAATGTCCGAACATGTGCTAGATTTGACTTCATCTTCCACCATATCTCATGAGGATTTTTATCCGGTATTTGAGATTTCAGAATAGGATTCTGAAGCTAATTTGATGTAGCCATTGCTTCTGCCCACAACTGTTTTTGTGCTTTCGCATGAGCCATCATAAATCTTGCAACTTCCATAAGTGTACGATTTCTTTGTTCAGCTATTCCATTGTGTTGAGGTGTGTAAGATGCAGTATGTGTGTGCATAATATCTCGATCAGTATAATAAGCTTTGAATTCGTTGGAAATGTACTCACCTCCACGATCTGTGCGAATCTGCTTCAACTTATTGCATGTTTGCTTCTCAGCCCAATTCGTATACTCAACAAATTTCTAGAAAGTTTCAAATTTAGTACGTATAAAGTATACTGCAGCGAACTTCCTGAAGTCATCAATAAACGTAATGAAGTACTTTGCATCATCCAACGACAATAGTCCGAATGGTCCACAAATATCTGAATGCACGATTTCAACTACCTTAGTTGCTTTATAAACATCCTTACTAAAAGTTGTTTTAGTCATCTTTCCTCTAAGACAAGACTCGTAGGTAGTTCGAATATCTCTACTCTTGATTTCGACTCCTTGAATTATCCGACTTTTGTTGGCTTGGTATGAGACTTCCATGTTCATGTGACATAACCTCTTGTGCCACAGTATATCTGTTGACTCCTGAGTTTGATTCGCTTGTTTGATTCTTGTTCGAATGTTCAGGTGATATAAATTTTCTTATCTGTTGTCTTTTGCAACTAGGTTATCAGAATCTTCCTCGAACAGTTTACAAAAGTTCTTTGTGAAGGTTACTGACATGCCTGTATCGACTATCTTAGCTATGGATAGAAGATCTCTGTCAAGAGTAGGGACATAGAGAACTTCCTCCAGTTTCTTGTCACTCTGATTCGTGTTTAGAACCGTCTCCAAGTATAATGAATCTCAAATAGTTCGTCTTTTTGTACTCATACAATATTTGTTTTGAGAAAACAAAATGTGAGGTGGCTCCCAAATCAAGTACTACTTCTCAAATTGAATTTGTTGAGCAACATAGATTAGCACTAACATAGGCTGCTGAGTTCTTTGTTGCCCTGTCTTCTGCTGCTCTAGAGCATTATGCTTTATCTTCGACATAGTTTAAATCTAAAGGTTCGTTTCGATTCTGCTCCTTTTTGTTTCTGGGATTCTGATAACAGTCTACTGCTGCATGACCCCGTTTATGACAATGAATGCATTCAATCTTTGGATTTAACCAACACTTTTCTTTTGTGTGACCTGATCTTTTGCATTTGTTGTAGATATTTGCAATTCTTCCCATAAATCTTTTGCGTTCAAGATTGATGTAAGATCTAGCATTATATTGTCATGCACTGAAGATGCAATAATTGATATAGCTTTGTCATTTTTTAAACTCCATTCCCGAAGTTCTTTGTCAAGAGTAGCTATTGGCTTCTCCTCTATTGGTTCTACCCATTGCCATAGACCTTCGCAAATTATTCACGACAGTCCATCTCTTCGTCTCAGCTTCGTGTTTCGCGAATTATTTGCGACAAATGACAACTTTGAGCATGAAGAAGAAATTCAGAATATTTCACAAACCATTTGCGACAGGTGAGCTTGAAGAACAATCCAGAAGATTTCGCGAATTGTTCGCGACAATTTTGCGACATTTGAGGTTTGAATAAGAAACAAAATATTTGGCGACAAGATTCTGTTCGCGAATCTTTCGAGCTTCAACAGAAAATCCACGAGCTTCTACAAGTAGTTGTTTCATGAATCTTTCGAGTTAACTACAAGACAAAGTTCGCGAATCCTTTGAGGTTAATCACGAATAAAACTGTTTCGATTTCGCGTTCGTTTCTTATCCTTTGTTAAGTAAACTGCACTTTTGTTAGTAGAATCAAGATATGTCTGATCAGTTGTTCTCTCTCTCTCTCTCTCTCTCTCTGTCCCTCCCTCCCTCCCTCCCTCCCTCTCTCTCTCTCTCTCTCTAGGTCTGGCTGATATTCTCTCACTCTCTATGTGGCTGTGGCAGCTGGCTACTACGCTGGCAACAATTCCAAATCTTTTTAATAGCCTCTCACACACTCACGCACACATAGACTCCATCTAATAGGTTGTAGTCATGCCTGCTGACCTCACTCCACCTCCTGATACCATATCTAGATTACGATCCCAGTTTGATTGATGGTTAGACTTAGTAACAAGCTAAAATTCTCAATGATATCACTGAAGGCAGATTTCAGCATATCCCGATCATCATGACGTTCTTGCTCTTCTAAGTTGAAGTACGAATCACTAGCCATTGTGAAGAAAGCTGTTTGCTTTTATCAGACTGGTCAGAAACATATATTCAGACTGGTCATCTATTGGTATTCATCAAACATAAATAAAAGAGTAGATACACTCTCTCTCTCTCTCTCTCTCTCTCACACACACACACACACACACACACACACACACACACACACACACACACACACACACACACACACACACACACATCAAGAGTATCCTTGGCAGTAAATCAATGTCTTCCTGGCAGCGAAGGCAGCTCCGCGTTTCCTTGCAGCACCACGTTTCCTTCCACACAACTCCAAGCTCACCACGTTTCCTCCACGTAGCTCGACGCTCTAACAAGATGGCAATGGCATCAGCTTCGCGATGGCAATGGCAACGTCTACCTCCACACATCGCAATGACAATGGCAACAGCTTTGTCCAGCAACGTCCACGACATTCCAGTGACCTCGAGAAATTTCCACCAACATGCTCTTTCACGTCACCTTTAATGCACGTCGCATCATCACTTAATGCAACGATAATTGCAATGGGATTGGTCCTAGGGCTACGTGGCCCAATCAAAATGCACAAAACGTGTTTTCTCCATCACTGCTCATATTTTCTCTCTCTCTCTCTCTCTCTCTCTCTCTCTCTCAATATAATGAGATTGAGCATGTGATAGATCAAGGGCTTTTCCTAGGTTTTGGAAAGAAGTTCTTGCGTGTTCCATCCCAATGGCCTCTCAATGGCCTTTCCTTACAAAGTGAGCAATTCAATTTTCTTTATAGGGCTATAGAAGATCTAAATGTCTCTTTGAAGGGTTTGATCCCAAAGTTGGATCTTCACTTTCAAACTTTTCTCCATTCTCTTCTAGGTTGGTCCCCATAGTAGCAACTAGGTCTACTATTTCAATTCATGGGGCCATTGTAATTGCAAAATAGGTCTTAGAAACCAAATTAAAAGGACACTTGGCCTAAAGGGCTAGGAATGTCAGAAAATAGTTTGGAAGAGAACTATGCAACATGTTCAATGTGATGAAAAATGTGTCTTGTATATACAAAAATTTCTCAAGAACTCTACAAGATATCAAAGTTCCAATACATGCTGGTATGTTTTGAGCATAGTAAGGATTAAGACATCACTCTCAAGAGTCAAACTTCACCCTTTGATCTAATCTAGAGTTCATTAACCACAAACTTGTGAAGAATCCCCAACTAGACTCCATTTGGTCAAATTCAAACTAGAAAAAATGGCTCTATAGAGTAACTCATTTTCACGCCCTTTTGGTTTATGCCAATGGGGGAATGGGGCAATGAACCCATGACCTCATGTTTGAAAGTAAAGGCCATATCCCTTGGCCTAGCACAACATAGTGCACTCATTGACAATATATTCTTGATGTCTCTAGATGTGATCAACACGTGGGATCATAGAGAATCTAACTTGGGTGAACTAGCAACAACATATCGTTTGATGTCTCTTGATATTATGAACACATGGGATCGTAGAGAATCTACCTTGGGTGGACTAGCAAAACTTATGACTATACACCATTTCAAAAAAATGTCATAAAGATAAAAACAATCGTACTAAAGTGTATCAATGTTATATACATTAGAATACCAAATCAAGCATCCATTAGGAGCCAAAATCAAGTAAAAAGCAAAGCAACGCGCCGAGTTACACTCGCTAATTTGGTCAACAAACACAAACGTCCATACAAGTGTAAGCGGACACTCACCAAAATGGAGAGAGAGCTCAGGTTTGTGTATGAGTAATTGTTGCTGCTTGAATAAAGGCATCTAATGCTTTGTGAGAAGATCCAGCTTCTGACACAGCCCTTGCTGCCTGCTCCTTCAGAGCTCTAGCCCTCCTCCTCGCAGCTCGTCCTTCCTCCCCCTGCATGAGCTCCATCACTGCAATCTCTACGTTCTCATTCTCTGCTACGCCATCTGCTCCCCTCTGCAGCTTTACTCCCACCTTGAACTGATTTATCACCATCCGGCTGTTCATGTGTTGCTCAGCGAATAGAGGGAGGGGCAATATTGGCACCCCGCTGGAAATGCTCTCTAGGGTAGAGTTCCAACCGCAGTGGCTCATGAAGCCACCTGTGGAGGGGTGAGAGAGGATGAGTAACTGTGGAGCCCAGGTAGAGATGATCAGGCCACGGTTATGTGTTCGTGAAAGGAAACCTTCTGGAAATAGAGTGGATTGATCTGTAGCAGATGTTGGTAGTCTTAAAATCCAAAGAAATGCTTGCTGGCAGGCATCCAAAGCTTTGGCTATCTCTTGGATCTGACGAATGCTCAGAATAGCTATGCTACCGAATGAGATGAATAAAACTGAAGAGGGTGCCTGCGCGTTTAACCACTGCAGGCACTCGTTATCTGTCTGTATAAATGCTTGTTGATCAATGGGCTCCCCCCTGAAGAATTTGGAAGGAAGTATTGGGCCTAATGCGTAGATCGGTACCTTATTTGGGTTGATCGCTTCAGTGCTTGCGGCATCTATGGCTTCTCCTTCTAATTCATAGAATGTATTGACAAGTATTCCAGATGATTCGTGAAGCTTAAATAAGTTGCGGAATGAGAAATCCCTCCTTTCCTTCATGAAAGAGTTCTGCTTCCACGACTCGGGCATGTCAGAGCCATCCATCGGCGGTAGTCCAGGAATCACGATATCCCTAGCATCGGGAGCCAATGGAACTATGCCCTGTTCAATCAAGTGGGGTAGATACAACATCAAAGCAAGACACGAACATGGAGAAGGATAGAACACATATCGTGGAATCTTAAACTTGTTGGCTGTATCCTGTGACCACGAAACATAGAAATCGCTGATAATACACAACGGAGGAGGAATAGAACTCTCCTTCTGTGCATCTTCGATCAGACCATTTACCGTTTGCTCGAAGGCTGGAGCCATATTCTCCGCGATCCTAATCGCCAACAGAAGGCTATCGGAACCTTGATCTACGTCCTGCTCTGCAACAGGTACCTCATCTGGAAGTCCTATCAGTCGAATGCGAGGACTCAATCCCGAAGCATGGCTCTTCCTAATCCTTGCGATCCTGTGCTCTGCACATACGAAGGTAATTATGAAGCCTTGAGAGGTTAGCGTCTCTGCAAATTTGAGAGCTGGAATGATGTGTCCTTGGGTAGGAAAAGGAAGGATTATAGCATGAGCATGAGCATGAGCACGAGGCTGAGCTTGAAAAGCCATGATCAAATCTAAAAGTGAGAGTGAAGTAACTTATGGAAACAGCGCATTCCCATTAAATTCCATATATAAAGCGCTACAATTGCGTAGGCCTTCGAGCCACTGCCAAGAATGCGTGGCTGTGGCTGCGGCTGTGCTGGGATGAGACCGAAACGAGACAGTGTGCTGGACCTGGCTCCTACCGTATCAACCGCTGCAAAATAAGGGAAAGAGACCACTCCTCTTAGGCCATTCTGGAGAAGGGTCTTCTTACTTTCTCTTCTTATGAGATTGGTGGCTTTAGGCAGAAGGCCTTTCTTGACAAAATGGTTCACGCGTCACATCTTCCCCGTTTTTGCTTTTTTTGGGGGGGTTGACAGGCTTGGGTCCGAGGGCCTTCCTTACATGGAGGGCCCTTGCCCAAGGGCAGGCCCCGACTTGGATGGAAGTCCCGACGTATTGTCATGTCTGAAAATTTTTTATCTCATAAATTAAGACAAAATCGTTGTTGCTTTCACTCAAGGATGAGGATCAACAAAATGAGTGGTTATTTCACTATTTTAAAAAATTGGCAACTTTTAGTAACTGCAAGAAATTAGAGGGAAACCCTGAAAGATTCCGAAACAATGGTCCATTAGAGTTGAGTTGCCATCAGAAGTTACCTTGGCATCAAATGAGGTTGGTGGGTTGCACAAAACACATGCATGGATGACAAAGAGTTTTGCCATCTCATGCATCATATGTTGTCTATTCAAGTGACTCTAAAACACTTATGAATATTTTCAAAATATGAACCAATCTCGAAGATTTCATTTCGAATGTCAAGAGATCCTTTCCTAACTATGAATCAATCTCAAGCACCTATTTTTGAAAGAGTATGACGTTTTTTTGTTTATAAATCAATCTCAAGCCTCCATTTAAAAAACGGTGCATGACAATTTTCTAACTATGAACTAGTCTTAAACTTCCATTTCAAATAAGGGTCTAATGCTAATTTTAAAAGTTGTCTTAAACATGTTTCCTTGGTTTGAGATGCAACATGGTTTGAAAAATGTGCCCCTAGAATGAGATGTAATTGCACCTCAAAAGTATATGCACATATGTATAAACGAATACTTTTCAAAAGCTAAAATTAATACAAAGTGTTTTTATGGTTTGAAATACATATTACATGTTATCTTTGAATTTTCCAATTCATCGTGGAAGGCATTACATCATTAATTGCTTAGTTTAACACTTGTGTAAGAGCTTTTGGGTGTTATAGGAATTTATGACAAAAGTTCATGAACCTCTTAGCACAAACTATGACAATAAAGTTCATGGGCTTCTAGGTCTAAAGAGCTTTGTTGGACATAAGGCCCAAGAGCATCTTTGCATAAAGCATTATATTCCAACACAAAGGTCGAACAAGTTTCAAACACAATAAAGGCTCGAAGTCAATATTTACATTGTTTTGAGCCTCCTCCTAGAGGCAAAAAAATGAGCAATCTTGGTCATAGCATAATATTCCAACAAGTGTCTCTGCATAATAAACTCATTTGGCATGTGCCTATTTTGCAATTTTTGGACCCGTGCCCTTGGGCAAGCACAACGACCTCAACACATGGCAAAGCAATGCCACAAAAGTCTTCAACAACTAACAACCCTCCTACAATTTTGAGAGGAGAAAGTTGTTCAATTTTAGTATAGTGTGGCATAGCCATGTAGATTATAATTACATTATATTAACTTGCATGTCAAGTGTTACTACATCCTTACCCAATTAAAAGGATATTATGTAGTGATGTGAAAAATTGTTAAAATCTATCTTGGTTATTTTATGATTTTATGTTTGTGAGTACATTTCGCACGTGTGGAGCATGTTCCCACGCGTGTAAAAAAAAATGGTTAGAATTAATTTATAATGTTGCCTCTAGGGGTGTTAGAAAGATTGCTAATCAAGCATCTTGGTGTCACTACGTGATAGGGCCGATTTGGGCTTTAGAGGTCAAATAGTCAAGTGTAGATATTTTGTCATGATTATTGCAGTATCTACAGAACAACTTCTTCTTTGTCTGCGGATTCGACTGTTCCTTGTGCTGAGCTGGTTTCTGGTCTGGCTTTGATAGCTTCGAGCCTTTCTTCTTCTTCTTCTTCTTTGTTGTGTCCTTGTTGGTGTACAAGGCGTGAGAATCAGTTGAGGAACTTGAGGCTTCGTTCCTTCGTGTGTCTTCCGGCAACAACATATTGATGACTCTCGAAAGAGTCAACTCTGAATGAGTCGTGATGATCATCACCCAGCTGTCGTAAGAACTTGGCAAGCTTGTAAGCAGTTGCATCACTGCGTCTTGATTGTCTATGACAGATCCAACAACAGCCATTTGCCTTAGCAGGTTCTTGAATTGATTAATGTGATTCTGTAGAGAATCACCATTCGTCATCTTGAGGGAGTAGAATTTCTTCCTGAGATGTAGCTTAGAAGCTATATCTTGCACTTCGTATAGCGTGCTCAAGATGTCCCAGACTTCTTTCAATATTTGGGCCTCGGATACATGGCGATCTGTGTATCTGTGATGTTGAGGATGATCAGCGCGAAAGCTTTTCCATCCTCCAGCTTCCATTTGGCGATTGTCGCGTTGTCCGCTTCGGGTTTCCCTTCTGCACCTGTAACAACGTCGTACAATTCTTTTGACATTAGTACAGTCTTCATCTTAAATTTTCACAGATGATAATTGGCTCCATCAAGCTTTTCCATGAGAGGACTGGCTTTCCCTTGGGAATCCATGTGGAAGAATTAGTCTAAGTGATAGGAGAAACTATCAGTGACTTAAGTATGAAAATCTGATACTGAAAAATACTGAACAAGAAAACAATTACTCTATCGGCTATTAGCCTTACATTTTCATCAATAGACAGGCACCACACTTAGTTACAAGCATGCATGCATCAGAACATTTCGAAAATTTTGCAAAGTTTAGCTCAAAAATTGCCAAACTTCCGACAGCCATAACTTTCTCTACAGGATACCAAATTGGTCATTGTACAACACAATATGGAGGGAGAGTGGGTCTACAAGGCACTTGTCACATCACCTTGCCATCTAGGCTTCACACATTTGAGCAATAAATGTCCAAAAAATAGGTAAGCGGCGCACTTTTTCAAGGTGGTATCTTCAAGAATTTATCTCCAACCCAATAAGCATCCAATCAGAGGTTACAAGCACTCTATTAAGGCTCATTAGATAGGCATAGAGGCTTCTATCAGGTCCAGCAAGCAATCATAAGCTCAGATCATGCAAAAAGTGCATTTTTGACCTCCTTCAACAAGCAAAACTTCAGCATGATGGTGTCTAATGCTCACCTATCCAAATTGGATGCATGATGTCTCAAAATAGACGCAATCCGTCATATCTTTAGGCTTGTAATGAGAAACAACAGGTTTAGACCTCCATTTGATAGGTATTCAGGCCCAGAAAACCCCAAAAATACACTATTTTTTGACTTTTTGAGCCACCTAATGGTATCCAATCCTAGCCAAACTTCATGAAAGCCTTAATCAAGCTTCATTACACCTTTGAAAAGGTGCATGAAAAATATTGGCTATGAATTTTGAGAATTAATCCAAAATTAGTCCAAAAATCATCAAAAAAACCATGTTTTTTGACCAATTTTGATCAAAATTTGTGGGTCAAATCCACAAATGAGTGCATGACCCCAATTTTTGGTCCAAAATCACTATCAATCATACTTTTGACTATTCAACCAACATGCAATCATTATATCCAATCATTAATGACTATAAAATAGCAAGTGAAATCTGGAAAATGTACTACATCAGTAGCTATGATCAATTCCAAACAAAAAACTTCAATTCTAGGTAAAAAATTCACTAAAACAGTAAAAAATCCATTGATTTCCATCAAAATCTATGGAGAAAATCCATAATTATGATCTTTAGACTGAAAGTACACCAAGGATCCGAGAAGCCACCTACTTGGATGTGAATTCCACTACTTGGAAGCAAAAGCAAAGAGATCCACCAAAAAAGTTGCAAAATCCAAGATCCTCAAGCCCCACCTCCTGATTGATGTGATCCAAACTCTGATACAACTATAAAGATCGCCAAGTGAAGATCTTCAAGAATCCTATCACATGCAAACCAAAAGGACACTTGTGGAGCATAAACCACCCAACCAACATGAAGAGGCTAGTCAATACCCTAACCCTTCACCCCCAAGCCACAATGAATGAATACAAGAGACGAGAGGAAACGTGGCTCAAGAATTTGAAATTCCAATAGGGAGATGGGCGAGTTTCCATGGTATGTATTCTCTCCATGAGGAGAGAATATTTCCATTAGGAACCCCATGCTGTCTATATCAAGCCATTGACCTCCTATTCTTGCATTATAGCAATCAAACACCATGCAAGTGCTCCTATGTCCAATTATAGGTCTGGCCCCTCATATGATTATTAATTAGTACTTGTAACAACCACGTCCGGAATGACGTAGCATAACTAATAACCACATACACCTGGAGTGACCGGCTATCCATGTCAGGAATTATTCTGATTCCCTTACATGGACATAACACTCTTCTACTTATCTAATACTCTTAGAGTAGGTTTGCACAAAAGGTGCACCTAGAAAAAAAGGTTCTTTGTTTTTCTATTTTACATATCATATGTTTTTATGTCAAAATAAGAAATTCATTAAAACTCTAGTATTTGATTAAATTTTAGAAATATAGTTTATTTGTTGTTTTTATTTAATGACCATTAGTTTGTTAGTGAATTTTAATAGCTATTTACTATTCCAAAACAATTAGTAGTTTGTTTAAAAGTCTAGTTTATTTTTTAATGGTTAATGTGGTTATATTTGTAGGACATGAAACTTTGAATATTGATCGTGAATACTTTGAATATTGAAATGTAAATATGTCGAATATTGATCATGAATATTCTAAATATTGAAATGTGAATATTTTGAATATTCATCATGAATATTCTGAATATTGAAACACGAATATGATGAATACCGATCAAGAAGACTCTAAATATTGAAACACGAATATTCTGAACATTGATTATGATTGCTCAAAATATTGAAATGTGAATATTTTGAATGATGATTATACATAAATCTTTGTAATATTTATCATAAATACTGACACAACACTAAAACATGAGATATTACAAAGATTTGGATGTTGATGCATGCTTGATTCCACAATGTTTCTAGTCTCTTCTTCTTATTGTGCTCTAGCATGCTTGAATGAAGAAACATGAAAAGCAAAAATATATTTTGGTAATTTCTTTAACAATACATTTTTATTGTTTATAATACTATCTCCTTTTGTAGGAACTCAAAATGCCTTCCATATATTGGATGAAGAATTGGTGGACTTTTCAAAGATGCATCTTGAACACTATGTGATTGATGGTTGGCAACGACTATCTAAACTTGTGAATATCTTGAATATTGATTATGATCATTGTGAATATTGATCGTGAATATTATGAATACTCGTGAGTACTCATTAATACTCATGAGAAATCGTGAATACTAGTCATGATTATTGTGAATACTGATCATGAATATTCTTGAATCCTTGCCAACGTCAAAATTCCAAAATGACGGACATATTTTTTTATCAGAGTATTAAACCCATTGTAAAAAATTATCATCAAATGAAGATCACCTATTAATTATTGGCAAAATCATTTCATACACAATCCTTAGTCTTTTTGAATCCCAATATGTAATCTTAGCTCTACAATTGTGAAAACTTTAACTACTTTTGTGGTAGTGATTATGTAGTAGGTAATGGCCATTGGGAGGTCCATTACAACAAATAATCTAGGACCCAGGCAACGAGTGGCGGAGGCCACAAGCTGCCCGGGGACCAGATTATTTTGTGATAATAGCTCGACCAATGGATCATTACCGTGCATAATTGTCGTTGGTAGATTTTTATGTTAATCTTATGAGCATGTGAATTTGTTCTCTTTGTCCCAACATCTCTCCCTTCTCTCTCCCTCATGACATCTCTCCCTCCTCTCTCTATCTCAGCATCTGTCTTTCTCTCTCTTGCATCAACTCCCCCCTCCCCCCTCTTCCTCACTCCCTCTCCTCTCCTCTCTCTCTCTCTCATCATCTCTCCCCTCCCCCCTCTCTCCCCCCCCTCTCTCTCTCTCTCTGTGTGTGTGGCAACATCTCTCTCTCTCTCTCTCTCTCTCTCTCTCTCTCTCTCTCTCTCTCTCTCTCTCTCTCTCTCTCTCTCTCTCTCTCTCTCTCTCTCTCTCTCTCGCAGCAGCAGCCCTCTCTCTTTGGCCTTGACATCAACATGCAAGGAGGTCTTATGGCTCAAGAGGCTATTGGTGGAGCTTCATGTCATGGAGAGACGTTCCTACCATCTATTGTGACAACCAATAATCCCAATCACTTGCTACTAATCCTACATTCCATGCAAGGAGCAAGCACATCGAGATTGCTCATCATTTTGTGAGGGCGAAAGTGCAAGCCAAAGAGATCAAGCTTCAACATGTGTCTTCATCGAATTGCTTAGTTGATCTATTTACTAAATCCTTGCCTAAGGATTCATTTGTGAAGCTAAGATCTTCAATTGGAGTAATTGATAAAAGTATCATAATTTCCAAAGCTATATTTGAAGAGTGTGAAAAATTGCCTATGTTAGCAAATCTAGCTATGTCAAATAATGTAAATTATGTACATAAGTGTGTCCCCCACACGTGTGAGGCCATGAAGCCACGTGGGAAACCTAACCTAGTGTAGGTTAGATCAGTATAAAGAGTAGGTCAAGTCAATTTGGTAGTGATTGCTACTTTATAGGACCTAAATCCTAGATTTGTGGTGGAGAGTGACCAACTAGCCACCTACTTGGCATGACTCTAGGAATAAGGCTAGGTTGGCGAATTAGGGCAAGAAAGCCAAGTTAACTTCCTTATTACATGTTGGAAATTTACCTAACTTCAAAAAGGAAGAGGCTTTTCTATGTAGTGAGCTCTCCATAGTAAACACTTAGAATATTTTTGAGAGCTTATTGGCAATCTCAAGCTACTCCACATTTGTATTGACTTTTTATGAGTCGAAATGCAATCAAAGTGTTATAACTTTCATTCTCTGTTTGCAGAGGCTGTGTTTCACACGTGTGAACGAAAATTTTCATCTTTGATCAAACTTTTATGATTGTTCTTGATTGTTAAGTGCAAAAAAATGCTATTCTAGATCAATAAGTTTGTGTCTAGTTTTTGCAATACATTGATTAGCAAACACCCAATATGCACAAACTTTGATCTAGAATAGCAATTTATTCCTCCTGGCCTTGCCCAAAAGATTTTGAAAATCCTTACCGGGCAGAATGGCCTGCGCCCGGCCCCTTCCATAGTACACAATAATTATATGAATGACAATAATGAGCGGTAATTGCCCCTGCCCATTAGTCGGGCCATTACCACACATAATCTGGTCCCAGCTTCTCACTTCCTGAGTCCTGGATTGTGTATGGCCATTTCCCAATACGTTTCATGTATGACCATGTATTTATGTACTTGGTAGATGTCTTTCATATCATGGATCCTCATTATTTGTGCTCCAAAACAACTATACTAAAGAGAAATACTGAATTAGCTATAAATTTCTGTCTTTGAAACTCTAAACTAATGACACAGCATGGGCCACAATTTATATAGATAGCAAGACATACAAACTCCCAATATTGGTCTTCTTACATGGAACTCCCAAAAAACTTACTAGATGCGAATTAGTCCAATAGATGAATTCAAAAAATATAGCCTATTTACAATATTTGGAGCTTCTGCACAGAATTGTTGTTCCTCAACAGGGATAATGTCAGATGTCTTTGTTATTCTTTCAGATGCCTTTGTTGGTATCAATCTTATCAACCATGGCACGAAAAAACAAAACTGACTCTATTCAGTCTTCTGACATAAAATTCCCAAGACAAGTTACTCGATAGTCCAATAGATGAATTCAAAAATATATCCTCTTTACAAGATTTGGAGCTTCTGCACAAATTTATTTTCATCAGCAAGGACTATGTCAGATGCCTTTGCTCCTTTCAATCTTCGTCACCAAGGCACAAAAATGAAACCTGACTTTATTCAGTCTTCTGACATTTACTGAGAAGTTCTCATGCCTTTTCTTGTGAACACAGGCCAGGCCGTGTCTGATTCTTTACGAAATTCAGATGACCATCTAGTAATTGGTGATCGTCAGAAAAGCAAAAGGTGAATGCTTCATCGATGTATATTTACATTTTTCTACTTCTCGAAATTCAAAAAAAATTCTGCAACAAGGTCTCTATTTTGCAGCATTGCAAACACACACATATACAGAGGGAACCATACTCATTCCTTCTGGATCATTTGTGGAGATCCGGGACGGCGTAATCCTATGTGGGGTGGAGGTATGAAGTAGGATGGATTTGGTAGAGAGGTAAAATGATAAATCGAAGTTGAGTTTCAAATATGCAGAGGTGAGTGTTCAGATGTATTCTATCATGCCTACTTTCAGGAGTTTTGTATATGGAATATCGAGGGCATCAACGCTTTCTCTGAAATTTGTGTGTAGAAAGTTGAAGGCGTAATTTATAAGAAACTTACGTGGAAGTGAAGATTCTGTAGAAGCCTTCACATCACTGTCACCGACAATGTAAATGACACCTTCTTTTTTCGCCTTCTCCAAAAACTCAAGTTCATCTTCTACGTTAAAAGCTTCATCACAGTTCTTTTGTCCGTTAGAAATTTGATGTAGAGGGGGAATCTTGTTTTCATCGATGTGAATGACTGTGCTTTCAATGGATTGAGAATTAGTGCAGTTGGACTGCTGATCAGAATCTGTAGCCTCAGATTCAATGAATTGTACAAGAAATTTAAATAGCAATTCCTCGAACATTTGATTGTGTTCTAGTCTATCTCGATATCCATATCGTGCAACACACCTAAATGTGCGACATTCTCTCGTGGACACACGTCGAAATAGAAATCTCTCTTCTTCAAGAACATTGTTCACCGGTAGGTGCTTTACACAAATAAATATAAGGACGGATTGGATTGCTGGAACGCTATTGATAAAGTGAGAAAAGGTTGCAGGAATGCCTTGTGCAAGTTCTGTACAGATAAGTCCAACCCCCGGGAGTCTAACAGTTAATTTGTCAACCCGATCCTTAAACGAATCCGGAGAAACCTTGTTTTCAACGTCGTAGTGGTATTTGCCAGCACTTCCATAATACCAGGTAACCATGACTGACAGGAAAACTCCTGCGAAGCACAAAGGCAGCCATCCACCCTTCGTGAATTTCTCAAGAACTGATGTTAGGTATAACAGTTCCACAGACCCAAATACTAGTAGGAAGGCTAGTACGATCAATATCTGTGTCTTCCAAATGAGGATGAAAATGATTCCCAAAAGACTCGTAGTAACCAGCATTACAGCAACCACGCAAATGCCTGCAAGATCACATGTTTTTTCAGCAATCTCTCTAATATCATATGCCAAGTATGTTACTGAGTTTAACCATAAACCGATGTGTCCGTCATATTCTGCCTGATTTAACCATACGTGTGGCAGTAATATACTGGACAGATACAAATAGGAGATAGTGATATCTGAGAGTCCGAATAGTGCGTGCAGTATCTTACTTATACTGTGGCTTGCTTACCGTAAGCATTTCCTATTTGATTCGTGTTGCGAAATGCCACAGTAATCAGGACACATATAACCATGAGAAGCCAATTCATTTCAGGAATGTAGACCTGGCCAGCGTGCTTTGTTGACGTGTGGATGATTTTGACTCGAGGAAAGCAACCAAGTGCCATGGATTGCTTGATTATGGAGAAAGTAGCAGAAATCATTGCCTGACTTGCTATGATTGCAGCGATAATGGCAATGACAAACTGAGGCCAATAGACAGGACCTGTAAAAAATCAAGCAAATATGATCACATTCAGATATTAGCTAAAGGAGAACCAAATAGAGTTCATATGAACAGTTACAACTGTGTAATGATTTATAGCTAAAGTCAAACCAGATTTAGCTCATATGTACTGGTAAAACTTAATTCTAATGAGTTTACCACTAAACTAGCTACTGCATAAAGATGATATTTTTCCACTAAAAGGAAATCACTTTGCTCCTATATTCATTTGGATAGCCAAACTAACGTTCTACGCCAGATGAAAAAGAGTGTTGAGACACATGTACGTCTGTAAATGTTGCATAGAACTTCAGAGCTCTTGCAAGAACATAAGCTAGGTTATTTCTTCTTACTCGGAATGGACTTGTAAAATGCCTCATCGACATGCTCTGGGTGTTTTAGTAGATATGCAGCTTGACCGATGTAAGCTAACAATAGACAGGGATATACAAGGGATGTAAATGCAATCTGCACCACCAAAAAAAAAATCGTTTAGATCGATTCTTAGAGAATAAAGTCTGGTGGGTCTTTATCTGATATGATCCTAAAGAATCGGCCTTTGCTGCTCACAAATTCAAAAGTTTAGGCCACCAAACCTGAATCGCTTTGACTGAAAAGTGGCCCAAGTCAGCAAACATAGCTTCAGTTCCTGCAAAATTGTTACATTCCAGGGCTAGTCATTCTCGTATAGAAAGTTGAAATTTCTATCAAATGTGAACTTCTGGAGGCCTATGACTTGCTACCAGAGTACTAAGCTACGTAGGCATATACAAGCGAGAAATGGCAACAATAAGTCAACAACGTGGCTTGACCACCATTAATACAACCGACTGCATTAGCAAATGTCGCACGTACCCGTTATACAAAGAACCACTCCTCCTAGCGATTTCCATGCTTCTTTTTTTTCTACCTTGAAGTAGAGGTACATATACTTTGGGTTGAATGCACGAAATATTCCAGCATCGTGATGGAAAATGTTGTAAATTCCAATAATGCCGATAAACAAGAACCACACGAGAACACAGGGAGCAAATAGAATTCCAACTCTGTCGGTTCCTAAGCGTTGAAGAGAGAACAATAGTACCAAAATGATCACTGATATGATCACTATGACATCTGCCACCACAACAGCTTTCCTTAAATTTTCAAGCATCATGAATGTTATAACTAAATAAGATGAAATATGATTTCAGATAGACAATGTAATTTCTGTACTCAAAGGACGATGTGAGAGAGAGAGAGAGAGAGAGAGAGAGAGAGAGAGAGAGAGAGAGAGAGAGAGAGAGAGAGAAGGAGAGTTTTTTAGCTTCACTGTATTGCAATTTGCATTTCTACTTCTAGCTAAAACCACAAATGAAGATGCTTCTTTGCTTAGCAAATTGTGCCACTTGGCTTCAAAACTTGAGCATTAGGCATTATAAGGCTTTGATAAAAATATGAAAAGTCAAGACATACTTTGACTTAAATGTGTTGCTTGAACCTTGATGCCTTCCACTGCTGACAAAACTGGAGACAAGGAACCAAGTGCGCACACGTAAGCTTTATATCTAATAAGCGCATGCTCTGTGAGAATATCTGTAAGCAGTCTAATAAATGCCTATAGCACTAATCATAATCGTTAATCCAACAGGGAACAGCGGGGAACCAGCGGACCATTTTTTCAATTCGACTAAATGCAGCACATTAAACTCTGAAATAATGTGTTCTGTTTTTTTCGGACTCGATTTCTCTATTTAAAGATCAATTATCTTGCCTGTCATTGTTAAAGCATAAATTCAACTCTATATCTTTTGTTTAGGGATTGCAATAACTTTGTGAAAATACCTGAGATTGCGGGAGTCAGAACACCATCACCGATGACCATGCAAGTACCAAGCAGGGCTACAAGCAACAAAAGTCTCTTAGCAATCTGGCTCTTTTCGAGTAATTCTTTCAAGCGTGATGAGTTCTTCAATGCTTTGGATGGCAGGTCAATCTGGTATCCTGATAGCATACGATCTTCAGGATTTTGATTAGGTATAAGGCTGACTTTGGCATACCTACAGATAAGAGAATATAGTGCAAATGTACCACCTGGGAAATCAAATGACAAGAATTAGAACCATTGGAGAAAAAAATCACAATAAATCCCACTATTCCCATACTGAGGTCTTGCAGTTTATTCTGTAAGTCCACTGTTTGTGATGGGTTCTTGTCATGAAGCATGCATCTAGCAGTCATGTTTATCTCTCATTGAATGTGATAATAATAATCTTAGCCAATTATGGTTCCTTAACCATGATGCTTTTTGGATCTAGAGTGCAAATTCAAACATAAATGGATTGAACTAGTGATTTTAGAGTCTAATGCCGGTTGGCAATCCTTCCTTGTGGCCAAGTACCATAATTAACATACACATTCACACTAAGTATCAGGTTTAACAAAATTGATAGCGCACCACATCCACCGTAAAGGACAGCATTTCCATTTCTACCTAATGACAACTCCACACAAGACTGAAATAACTTTCTCACCTTCTCCCCGATCATTGGCTCTCAGTACAATCAGAACATATTTGATTAGAGGGATGAGCGTCAGAGTGTAGATAATGAGAGAAAGTGATCCAAGAACATCCTTGTGAACGTGATCTGGATTAATGCCGTTGGGAAAAGTGCTGCTAAAAACGTAAAGTGGTGAGGTTCCCACATCTCCGTATACAACTCCTATTGTCTGAAATGCTAGTTTCAAGGTCATTGCTGTTGTAATCACCTGCAAAATAGCACCACAGCCGTGCGTGTCAATGTTATCCTGTCCTCTATTCTAGTCTGACTCAATTTGTTCGACTCTAGACATTGATCGTCGAGTGCCTACTACCAAGAGCTCGACGAGCTTTGGCCTCGTCTCATCTCAGTGATTTCTCTGCATACGGTGAAGCAAACACGACGGTTTACAAACTACACTTGCGTTAATAGGAGAAAATAATCTCACGTTATTAATCTAGGAGAAACACATTATTTGCGACGTTTTTCCATGTCGTAGTTTATCCGCCCACTTAGAGTCTAGACCTTATAGATCTTGTGGAAAGAAGCTTTCAGCCCTCACAATGAAATGGAGGAGGTCCCATTCTGATCATATTATATGATAGCAAGTATTTAGCAATTCCTGAGGCCTTTCGGCAGTGGCACCGTAGTTCCGGAAGCCCCTCCGGAACGCGAACGGAACGATTTCAAATTTTTGAAAGTTTTTTTGCGGAATGATTGAAAAACGTTTTTTTTAATTAATCATATAGCTGCAGATGTCAGTCAGATGTCAGATGCAGTGCAAGTGGCAGATCTCAGATGCAGATCGCAGACGCACCAGGATGCTGCACCCTCACGCAAATGTCAGCATTGTAGCTTTTCAAAAGAGGGCTTTTGTGTACTTTGAGTGGTTTCGGAAGACCACGAAGCTATTTCGGAACGACAGTTCCGAAACCATGAGGGTCCGGAACGACATGGTTCTCGGAGTAGCATTTGATTGTCATTAATGAGCATAAGAAATGTAAACTCGGGAAATTATAGAATGCTGTAGATACAGGTGTACAACAATCTGATTGTAATTATTTTAACATTCAAACCAATGAAATCTACAATGTGGTGTACGTGAATCGAATCTGGAAGTAATCTATATTTCTTTTCTACGACGTGTGACGACGCAAAAGGTAAAGCACGATTGCTATGTATAGCTGCTGGTGACTTCGAAAAATAGTACACGCTGAAAACAAACAAAGAAGGCAGGGAAAGCTGAACCTTATGCGGTTCCATCCCTTTGACGTGATTACACTCCAGCTCCATGGAGTCCACCCTCTTCATACTTATCCGATCTGTTCCATTTAGGGGCTCTTCCTGACCCACAGAGATATCGTGCATTTCCAAGCCGTTACCAGTTCCCTTCTCCATCGCCCAACAGCTTACAATCACCTGATCAAGTGGGCGTGGACAAAAAGAACCTGGAGTCGCAGATCAGATTAATTAGCAAGAAGCAATTAGTTGATGATGTAGAATATTCTCATACGCTTGGAGCTTTTCAAGGAACAGGTCTCAGAAGGATGTCTCTCAGCTTCGTCCCCGAACGTGACACTGAGGCGGCGCGAAGCCGTGCATAGCCAAACAGTCGCAAATGCAAACCAGAGCTTGCACTGCACCTCACAACTTCTCTCATCCACACATAAACCTCATATTTATACTCACGTATACTACCAAAGCAACGTGCGTCATCTCGATAATTCTTATTTTTTCCTCTCTCAAATCTAGACTATTGTTCATTCTTTCCATAAACGTTTTCATGAGTGGTGGGGACGTCCTTCCTATTTTCTCCAGGAAGAGGTCAAATGGCAGGCATATTGCTATTTGAAGTCTTGTTTGTTGCGAATCTGACTAATTTTTGCAATATGAATCAAGATTATGGATCAATTTCCAAATTGGTGCCAATTTTTTCCTTTGTTTGTAGGACGAGGTGAAAGAGCTTGGTGCTCTTCTAATTGATCTTGCTGGCCGTTGAACATGGCTCCAAACAATCTGGACTCCAAACTTTCTAATTTATTCAGAATTTGCCCTCGCGCAAGGGTCCTTCCTGCAAGGAAGGCCCTTGATCAGGGCCTTCCACGACGTAATGCCAATGTGCGAAAGTAAGTTTTTTTTTTTTTTTGTACCGCACGGGTGAACTTTTTTTTTTTCCGCATTTATATTGCAAAATTTTTACGTTTTTTGTTTTTCTGGTGTAATGTGCATGTTGATAGCCAATGAGGGGCTGCCACATATCACATTATGTGGCAGCCCCTCAATGGCTATCCACATGCACATTATCGGAATGCTCATGTGCTGTGTCAACATTTGATTGGTTGATTATGGAAGAATGATCATCTAAAATTATGGTTCTAAAATCCACATAAACATTGTGTTTGGGGAGGTACCTCCAAAATACAAAGGAAACCTGAGCACTTGGCATCATGGATTAAAAAGTAAAGAAAATAAACGTGATATTAATTTGTCATAACTCAATTTAAAATCTATTTTTTTTTCTTGAAAGAGTACATTGAGGTAAACCGCAAAGGCCTCGCCATGCTGCACGCAGTCCACTTAGTGCCAAAGTCCTTCTTGTGTGCAAGATATTCTTACAACTTTGGCTTGCATGGCTTACATGATGTATATGTATGAGAGAGAGAGAGAGAGAGAGAGAGAGAGAGAGAGAGAGAGAGAGAGAGAGAGAGAGAGAGAGAGAGAGAGAGAGTGAGAGTGTAAAGCACTTATTGAATGCACTAAAATCCTTAGAACATTTGCTAATTTAAAAGCACTTCTATGTCACCGTACACTCTTTAATTTCAACTAATGAAACTACCTTTGATGATGACTTGTGCAAAAATTCCCTTGACCAATTGGAACACATAGTTTCATTCGAGAGACAAGGCCAACCAATAAGGAAACCTCATAAGTTATACTCGGATTCTGTGGAAGATAAGGAAATTGTATCTTGCTTTTTGGAAAGCCATGATACTATTCCATCACATAAGAAAGTAGCAAATGGAGCACTTGTAGACTTTCAATCCACTTTGTCACCTGCAAAATCCGAGTCACTATAGACTCTTAAGCCAAGATTAGTCCCATTGTACAATATGCCAAAATTCTTAGATGAGATATATATTAGGACTCTTTTGGCCATTTTCCAATGTGATAGCAAAGGACTTTGTACGAATTGGCTTAAATTTCCAATATTATAACTAAGATCAGATTGATCTCATGCATTGCCCTTCTGGCGGAGAGCGCACTGTGACTCATGATTCCATTCATGACGTATTGGCATCTATTGTACATGAGTGTGGCTTTCATGTTGTCAAAGAGCAGACCCATGTCTTGCCTGTGTCTGATTCACAGTCGCCTCGACTTCGAGTTGATCTTGTTCTTTCGCGCGAGGGGATTCACACGCTTGGGAATGTTGTTGTTGCTGATCCTTCGCGGCCTAACCTCCTTCGCCGTGTTGCAACTACTCAGGGTGCCGCTGCTTCTCATGCAGCTCTACATAAAGAGCGAGATTATTCACATCGCACTCCTGAAGAAGACTTTATTCAATTTGCTTTGGAAACATATGGGTGCCTACATAAGAAATTCGATGATTTTCTATCATCTTGTGCAGGTTTTGTAGCGAAACTCCAAGGATGTGGTGCCTTACCTTTCTCTATCCTTACAGCTTATTATCTTCAACGAGTTTCTATGACTTTACAATGCACTCAGGCACTTGCAATACTTCGACGTGCCTTAGTTGCAGGAACGGCTGCTTCACAACTTCCTGCACTACCTAAACTTCCAATTGTCTTAACTAGCAACTTACACCAAGCTTTATGCTTTCAACATGCATTCCTTTGTATTCTGATGGGTTTTCCCATCTTTTATTAATAAAAACAAGAATTTTCTTCTATATAAAGTGATGTCCTCAAAGGATGCTTCATCACCATCAATAGATGCTTTTACATGTTGCTCCATTGGAGTCTCAATGCCTTTACAATTCTTCATTCCAAATCGATCTCGGATGGATGTAGCATACTTAGATTGACAATGAAGCTAAAATCCAATCATCTCATGACTTATATTCCTATAATGAAGCTCAATAGGCCGAGATCTACCATTTTAAACTCTTTAGATATAGCAATCTTTACATCTCTTATTCCATCTAGATCATTTCCACTTAAAATAATGTCATCAAAATACATACATGGATAATGATCTTTCCATAATGAAATCTAATGTACAATGATGGATCATATGAACTCAAAACAAAGTTGATGGAGATAAGAAAAGAGTTTAGCCTAGAGTAGCATGCTCTAGTGCTTGCTTGAGTCCATAGAGACTCTTTTTTAAAAAACACACTTTTGTTTCATGCTCCTCCTTGATGAAGCCCTCAGGTTGCCTCATGTAGATCTCTTTTTCCAAGTAGTCATTGAGAAGGCATTTGTAAAATCAAGTTGACAATTGAAAGTAGTAACAAGGCTAATGATCAACCTTATTGTAACTAGCTTGGCCACAAGAGCAAAAGTCTCATCATAATCAATTCCCTTGGTTTGCAAGAAACCTTTTGCTACAAGCCTAGCTTTATACTTATTTATTGATCCATCTTTGTTATACTTCAATCTATACACCCACTTGCAATCAAGTGGTTTCTTCCCTTGAGGAAGATCAACAAGATCCCCAGTATGATTCTCCATGAGAGCATCATACTCTATTTGCATAGTATACATCCAACTTTTTGATTTACAAGCATCTTCATAAGAAGTTGGTTCATCAAGCATTGAAGTAAGAAAAGTGTATGAAGATGCCTTCCCTTTGATCACCTTTGTTATCATAAGCATGCCTCAATGCCTCGGCCCTTGGATCTTCTTGGCGTCCTTGGATCTTGAGGTGGATCCTGAAGCTCTTGACCACTTTGAAGCTCCTCCTCCATCCTAGCATGGTCTTTGACATCAAGATGATTAGTAGCATTATCATCCAATTTACAAGCATGTCTTTCATAAAAAATAACATCCCTACTCACTATGATTTTCTTAGTGATGTGATTGAAGACTACCCTTTGCTATTCTCACCATATCCCACAAAGATGCCTTTTATGGAAGTTGCATCATCCTTCTTCTGTGTATCCAAGGATTGGTGTACATAACATGTGGATCCAAATTGCCTCACCCCAAAATGGTTTTGGATTTTTCAAGACCTGTAAAACACTTTTAGAGGACTTGTTTTCATCCTAGATTAATTAGGCCTCATGACACTAAGTTAAATGTAATCAATGGCAACCAATTTTGGTAGCTTTTCCTAGGATTAGCACCAAAAAGAAATGATAGAATCCATTTATATGGATCTAATAAATACTGAGTAATAAATGTAGGTCCAAAGGTGCCCACACGTGTGGACAGTACGGATCTTGACCCTCCAAAAAGGTTTGGAATTCAAACTCGCCATCTCAATTCTAGTTTCTAGCAACAAAACTTGCTAAAAAAGGATTTGCATTTTGATCAAACACCACTAGCCTCTTGTACATGGCTCTGATACCATGTTAAATTTCAGTACTTTAGGACCCTAAATGGATCTACACAAGATCCACAAGAGTGATTGGGTGTTTTCTAATCAATCTATTGCAAAACCTAGATACAAAAATTGATCTAAAATAGCAATTCTGCACTTAACAATCAAGAATAATCATAAAGGTTTGATCAAAGATGAAAATCTAAATTCACACTTGTGAAACACATCCTGTAGTACGGGCTTGCACACAGAGAATGGAAGTTATAACACCTTGATTGCATTTGGATCATAAAAACTCAATACAAATGTGGAGTAGCTTGAGATTGCCAATAAGCTCTCAAAAATATTCTAAGTGTTTACTATGGAGAGCTCACTACATAGAAGAGTCTCTTCCTTTGTAAAGTTAGGTGAATTTCATTTTTTGGTGGTTTTTCTGATGTTTCTGGAAAGGATTGTTCGCCCTTCAAACTGAAGGTTCTGTGATCAAAACTGAAGGTGCCTGCAACTCAGCAAACAATCTTGATGTCTTTGACAAGACATTTGTCACTGTCAAACTCAACCTTGAGTTGTTAATCAGCCATCGTCCCAACAGATAGTAGATTGTTAGCTAAGCCAGGTATATATTGCACATTGCTTATATGCTTTATCTTCCCGTTGGCTAACTTCACTGGTACCACTCCAACTCCTTTAACAAATAGCAATTTGCCATCAGCTTGTCCAACTTCATCACCATTGTCAATTTTCTTGAGTTCTGAAAACTACTCTTTCCTCGAAGTCATGTGCTTGGATGCACCACTATCGATGTACCAGGTATCTTTGGCTTCATCACTTGTCATTAATGTTGTAATGCACAATTTTGAAGTCTCACCTGTGTCATCTTCATATTGATCATCATCGTATTGATGTTGATCAGTATAATTGTCTTCATAATAATAGTCATCAAATTGATCTTGATCAGCATAATTTCTCACTTGCCATTTGTCTTTTCTTCGTTCCATCTCCTTCTGTTTCTTGAAGCATTCACGCTCCCAGTGTCCAGGTTTGTTGCAGTACCTACAATTTCCAGGTTTATTTTGTCTTGAATAGCCGCGTCCTTGACCTCGGTCTTAATTCCAATTACCTCAATTCGGACTATCATTGACTTGCTCATGAAATTGTTGAGATGATCCTTGGTTTGAGTTTTCTCCTCTCGATTGATACTTTCCATGGCCAAATCTTTCACCTCGTCCTCTAATTGCAAGAGCTTGATCATAGCTCATGTTACGATGATTCAAGTTCTCTTGACGTTGCTCTTCTTGCAAAAGCAATCCACCTAGTTCTTCATAGATTGGAAGATTTTCTCTTGTGGCTATACTCGTCACAAACGTCTGATGTGACTCACTCAGACTATTCAATGTCAATTGCACGATCTCACGATCCTGTACTCGCTCTCCAACTGCTGCTAATTGATCACAAATCTCTTTGATCTTCAGTATGTGATCGGCAATAGTTGCACCATCATCCATCCGCAATGTATGAAACTTTGTCTTTAAAAATAGTATTCGAGATATATTTGTTGTTTCAAACAATGACTTCAATGTATCCCACACATCTTTTGGTCCTTCTGAATCTGAAATATAGGAAATAATTGCATCTCTAACTGATAAGTTGATGACATTTTGGGCTTTTCATCTTCTCCTATCAAATGTCCGCTGATCTTCTTCAATCACTGGTCTTGTCTCTTCACCTGTCACGATCTCCCATAGCTCCTTTTCCATCAAAATGTTCTTCAGTTTGAATTTCCAAACTACATAGTTGCCGGCACCTTCCAATTTGCTTGACTCATTAAGAACACTCTCGCTTAGAGTTGCCATTACTAGATAGATGAGTCTGGATCACAAAATTTATCACACCACAAAACTGTAATTTTTTTTTTTGGTTGTACACTTGATATCGGTACGACATGACTGCTTGGGATTCTCTTTAGCTCTAGCATGTCGCTCCGATATTGGTACTAATATGTGATATCGGTATGACGCGTGGATATACGGCTGCTCTTGGTTTTCTTTACCTTTGGCGCGTCGATCCGATATTGGTACGAAAAATATTAAAAACAGAGGGAAAATAAGAACTTTCAAAGAGAATATTCTAGATTCCCCACTTCGGCGCGGCGGCTAAGCCGCCTCCTCTTTGCAAAAATTTTGAAATGTGTGATCGTTCAAAAGACAGAGATCAGTAATGTGAAAAGTATGAAGCCTTCTAACTCTGAATGGTAGTACTAGACACTGTCTAGTGTGATTTGCGGTACTCCAAATAGACAAATGAGAGATTTCTTGAAAAACCTCTCACACAAATAGCACTTTCCACAATAACTAGGAAGTATTGTAAAAATCTCCTCCACTCAACAGATTTTCAATTTGTCTGATGCTGCCCTGGCCATTCTGATGCCTCCGAGACTGTGCTTTCATTCCCCACTAATGATTCTGAGCTCCAACCCTACAAAATACACCAAAGAAGAATTTCTTCCAGCCGTTTTTGTCTCTCCAAGCTTTCACCTCCCGTGAAGGATTTTCTCACTTCGTTGCGGAGCTTGTGACAAGCTGTATCCACTAATTAGGCACGCATGACTATCGCTGCTCTGATGCCATGTCAAGAATTAGATATGCAACATCAAGCATTCACCACAAGAAGACGGAAGAAGAACACGTACTATCACTCTATCACACTAACTCATACAGAATGTAAAATGTACAAATAAACCCTGAACCCTGATACAGAGAGAAAAGCTACGAGTAGACTAATAGACTAGCCTACGGCTATTGACAACTGGTCACAGCTGTCAACATCAATGTGCATCGTAAACAGTAACAATGAAGTTTATCATTGATTTCTAACAATGTGCCCAAGTAATCGACCTCATCTCGAGCAAATCCACATTTGGTTATCTTTGCAAACAACTTGTATTCTCGAAGAATACTTAAAACTATATCCAAATGTTTCACATGCTCTTCCATGTTCCTGCTATATATCAGGTTGTCATCAAAGAATACCAACACAAACAAATAAAGGTAAGGTTTAAAAATCCGATTCATAAGAGCTCGAAAAGTGGTAGGAGCATTAGTTAATCCGAAAGGCGTAACTTTGAATTTATAATGTCCCTTGTCAATTTGAAAAGCTGTTTTGCTGATCCTCTTCATTGACCTTAATTTGATGGTATCCTGAACCTAAATCTATCTTTGAAAAGATGTCGGCTCCCTCTAAGGCATCCAACAAATCATCCACCCTATGAATTGGACATCTATTTTTGATGGTCACTTTGTTAAGAACTCGATAATCAATACACATCTCGTTCCATCTTTCTTTTTAACCAACAACACGGGAGAGACAAAAGGTGATTTACTTCGAACGATAAATTCTTGTGAGAGTAACTCTTAAACCTGTTTATAGACTTCTTCTTTTTCGGCCCTTGATAGTCTATAAGGTGGTAAATTGACTCGTTTAGTCCCTGATTCCAATTCAATGGGATGGTCCACAAATCTGGTAGGAGGTTCACCTTTGGGTAACTGATCAGCAAACACATCTGAAAATTTACCCAATATCTTCCGAATCTTTGAATCTTTCACACTTTGTTTTACCTTGGCCAATGGTTTTGTTTTGATTGACTTGTCCCTCAACTTCTTCGATCCTGAGCACAAACATTTCCACATTTGATCTAGACAACCTCTGAGCCTTCTCCACATAAATTAGCTGCAAAGTTGAATGTTGTTGAGTAGATTGAATGCTGTGTAGTTCAAATTGGTGTTCTCCTTGTCTAAAGCTCATTAGTCCTTGATCGAAGTTGATTGTCACATTTTTCAAGGTCTTAAGCCATTCCACCCCTAGTATAACATCAATTGGGCCTAGCTCCACAATATGGAAACTTGTTTTAAGAGTATAATCCTCGATTTGCAAGTTTACCCTTGGGGTGATATTATTACAAGGAATGGTTACTTCATTGGCAATCTGTACTCTCATCTTATCACAATGATCCAGAGATGCTAAACTGCAGCTTCATAATGACCTACTATTAAAGAAGTTATGCATACTACCACTATCTATTAAACAAAATACTTTTCTTCCATTAATTAATGCTTGCACACGGAAGGTTTTGTTAGAATGGGATCCATTGAAAGCATTAAGAGATTTGCTCAGTAACTCAACTTTCTGATCCCTCCTAATGGCTCTTCCCTGCTATCCGTGGTCTGATTGATGATGTGGTGATTCATCATCAGACGAGGTGTCTTCCTTTCCTTCATTACATTGTGACGGGTCAGCGTCAATGACGTTCTCTAAAAAAGTGTTAATATTGTCTTCGTCATCTTCAACAATCAAGGAAACCCCTGCAAACTTAGCTTTATCACACTTATGCCCTGGTTTTCATTTTTGCTTACAAGTAAAACATAAGCCTTGTTGTCGCAGTCGATCTATCTGTGCCTTTGATTTGACAATTTTCACCTCCGGCTTGGCCTCCATGTTGCTCACTTGTTTCTTACTACTATTCCTCCTATCAACTTCTTTAACTGTCAGGTACTAGAGGATTATGCTCCTTTCCTTATCACATCGACAAATATAAGAGTTCCGCTCAGCTTCCCGCCCATGAACTTCATATATGGGTGCTCCCGATTTAGTCGACCACTTACCAGCATATTTAGTTCGGGTAGGGTAAGGTTTTTTCTTTTAATATATTAAGTCAAACTTCCAATTGATGAAATTGAAACAAGATTTACAAAGGAAATGAAACTTCAGAATTGAAAACTTGAATAAAACTTCCACTAATTTGATCATAACATTCTTAATATTGATCCAAATCACGAAAATTTAGTATCTCTGAAAAGATAACAACAAGCTCTATTAGCCCATAGGATCAAATCAATGATTGAATGTGATTTGATAGGTCAAATTTACAACAGAACAGGTCTGAGAATTTTGAAGGAAGAAAACTAACAAAACTAGAGCTACGAATCAAGAATTGTCATAATCTTTTGGATACTAATCAAATGACCTACCATATGGATCAGATCAAAGCTAAAAAAATGCTCTAGAATCCTATGTATAGAAACTTGAGATTAAAACTCAGATCAAATCTGAAAAGTTCCAATCAAGTGAAATGAAATTTCTAATCACCTATTTTGACATCTTTTGGAAGAAGTGCAATAACTTTTGCATTTTTTATCCAAATGGCTTGAAAATTAGTGCAAATGAAAGCTAAGACAAACCTTTACAAATGTATTGAATCAAATTATAAATAAAAAATGAGATTGAATGTCAAAAATTTGTTTGAGCAGCCCTGAAAATTTCAAAGTTAGAAATTAGCAAAAAGAAAGCTACAAAAACAATGAACTTATTAAATCTAGAGAAACTCACATAGAATCATCACGAATTTAGAATCTATGCTCTGATACCAAAAAATGTCATGTGCCAAATCCCAAACTAATAGCAATAGCAATGAAATAAAGCTAGAAGCAAGAAGATAACAAGACATTCATGATAGCATATCAATAGAAAACTAGAAACAGTGAAATCACAATGTAATTGCATTAGCAATGAAAGAAAGAGTACAATCAATGAAAATGGAGCATTGATTCATGTGGATAGGGCACATGAGACCTAGCAATGGATATCCCTATGGCTTGCATTCACAAGGAAGCTAGAAGCTGTCACTTGCAAATGAGCCAAAAGATCCAAAAATTGTTGTCTCTTGCCTAGTTATAGAAAATGCTCTCACTTAACTAAACTTAACTATCTTGAGGGATAGTTAGCCCTTGTTAAGTATTATTTAGGCTACATTGGGCCCTTATTGGCCTATTATCCTTATTAATACTTTGGAGGGCCTACAGAGGGAACTGCCTTGTTCTTAAGGTTAATAGTTCCTTTTGGGCCTACAAAGCTTACATATCGTGCATATATAAGCATGGATGTACTAACAGTATATGACAATGCAAGGAATCAAGGATGAGAAAATCATAATTTAAATTCTTTCGTGTGTGAAGTCGCTTGATTTATCGCTTGAAGAGATAGCTAATGCATTTGAGCAGTAAGTATATATCAATATTTTTTATTTAACCGCATCATTGATAACGCAAATCGATACCCGGTATCGATCTCTGGTATGAGCAAGGAAGTCGATTCTTTAGATCGATACGCGGTATCGATCTCTAGTATCATATGACTTTTTTATTGGATGGTTTTTGTGTTTTTCTTGATTGTTATGATTTGTTTATTCTAGCAATCATGTTTATTTAAGTTTATCTTTCTGGTCCAGACACAAGACATATATGAGGATGCAGGAGCAAATGATAATCAAGTTCTACTGCTCGTCTTGGGAGCAAGTGCTGAAAGACTATCCTCAATCCAGTTCTAAGAGACCTTTAAGCTATTTTATATTGCATTCAAGAATATTGTGAGTTTGATTCTTCTCGCTTTCAAATAAGATATCATATTCATGAATTATTATAAAATTATCTTTTTTTATTTATGTTCTCCGCACTACTAAGTGTGAGTGATCCGAGTCTACTAGCATGTTTGCAAGCTTACATTGACAACATTATTTAATGGTAATGTCAGAAATTATGAGTGAATCCTCGGTCCCTAGAGTTTCTTGTTCCTGAAATTTTTTTAGCTTATATGGATTTGGCTCGGTTAGAGAAGGAGAGACGAAGTCTGATGGATGCGAGTTTGGTTGTGGATCCGCTTCTCTGTTGTTTTACATCTCCTAGAGATCCTCTCCGTGTGTGGCATTGGGCCATTTTCAGATGCGATGTGAAGGATATTGTTCAGATTGTGTTGAAAAAAGATTATACGCTCGTTGTTGTTGATTTTTCCTATGGGTGCATCGCTTTGGAGAATTTTTTTTTTTCATTCCATTAATCAAGCTGTTGCTGTTGCTAAGGCTTTGAAAGACGAAACACATGTATATGAATCCATGATTTGATATGAAATATTTTAATTTTATTAATCGTTTTGATGTTAGTAGAGTTTTTTTCACAATTTATTTTAGTTTGATTGATCAACGCTTTTGAAATGATGTCCGTTGATTATTTCTCTTTGATTAACAAATGTCGATGACAAATGTCGAGTGGCACGACATTGTAGAATGAGAAATGTCTCAAATGTTTTATCCTTCCCATTTGTGACAAGAAAGCTTCGGTTCATAGATGTATCTCGGGCTATGGTTAATCCCTACCAGAAATCACAGAGACTAATTAGTAAATTAATCGATTTATTTTCTTATGAAAATGATTGGATTTTGGATCTTTGTTTTAGAACTGGCACCACTACAGTGTGTGCACTGAAAAAGAAGAAGAAATTGTATAGTTGTGGAAAAAAATTCAGTTCAAATGGCATTCATTATTCAGAGAGTTGTTGCAATTGACGATCTGCCTAATGTCGACGATGAAATGGGTGCATCTTTTTCCCACAATAGTTAGAAAGTGCAGGTTGCCTCGTCAGAGCCACCACCTCTAAAGAATGAACCTAGAGATTTTGTTAATCTCCAAGATGAAGATATTGATGTTGTTAACGTTGGTGACGGCGATCACGACAGTGATGGTCAGTCTCGACCAATTCATAATGATCAAGAAGAAATATTGGATGTATAACTTTGATTGAGAGTACATAAATTACTATGTTGAGTGTATTTATTGTATGATAACAATTATTTGTTTTCTCAATTCTATCATGAGAGAGTTTTTAATAATCTATAGGCACTGTATTTTAATGTTATTTTTTGCATTAAATTCTATATAACTAGCAAGAATGATTATACTTTTTTTATCACTCTGTGTTTTATCATGATTGTAATACAGATTAGAATTCAATTTTAAAAATTTTAGTTCTCTATTATTGCATTTAAAAAAATATATTCTTTCATAATTTTATACACAATATGAATTATTGATTTTTTTTAGATTTACAATTTTTTTTTGGATAAAAAAATAATGTGCATTTTTAAAAATTGACTAAAAAGTCTCAAATTTTATCAAGAATCTATTTTAGATAATCTTCAACTTTACTCATTTGATACGCAACGGTGTTTACTTGCACCTCATTTTTGAGGTTGTTCATAAAAGTGAGATATTTAAAAAAAATTCGCTCATGGGATGTTGAATTTCACAATATTTTTATGCTATTGAGGTCGGAAGCTAGATTGTGTTGCACAAAGGACAACTTTATGATGATTGTCGACAATTTACAAAATAGTCTTATATTTTATATTGAATCAAATATTCATGTTGAAATATGAAAGCAATGTACATATATTGAATATTCAATTGGAAGGAAACCAATCTGTAAGGTTCCTCTTAAAAAAATTGATTTACCAGAGGTAAAAAATGACTAATATTTTTTACCAGCAGTAAATTTTTTTACCTAATTCAGAATCAGAATTAAGAATTGGATAAATCATAATGTTCAGTTCTCAGAGCACAAGGTTGACTACAAACACTCGGATGCTGGAGCTTACTAATGGGAAATGGAAATTGATATTCATTGTGAATTAGTTGGAGGAATACATCATAATTACAAACCTCGAGCCTCTAAACTACAAGCCATTCACGTGGTGCATGCTGCAATAATATCATCATTAATAGACATCACTTGAGAATCCGGTGAACACTTCAAAAGCGCATTATATAAATATATTGCTATTGCCATAACTTTGGTGTGTCTACGAGGATTTCTCTGAAACTACAAGTGATTTGCATGGCGCTGGAGCCTGCTGATGGCAGTAATAAGTATTTATTATCATAAACCTCCATCGGTCAGACAACCACCATCGCTCCTTCACTAGCTCGCTCCTTCATTACGCCATGACTAACAACAAGCAACCAGTAAAAAATTTCAAAGGACGGGAAGAAAGCGTGGTAGCTCTAAAAGTTTCTAGAGAGGTAAAATTTTTTTTAAGTTGCTTTAGGCTGGGGAAGGCCCCTGCCCTGGGACCTTCCCCATTTTAAGGCCTTGGGCTCTCATGCGTGAGGCTCACTCCCGAGGGCCCAAGGCCTTAAAATGGGAAGGCCCCAGGCCAGGGGACTTCCCATATACCTTTTTATATGTAAAAGTGTTCAAAAACTCAGAATCGAAGTTTATAAAACGCAGGTTTTTTGAGGATGACTCAAAACAGTTTTGCTTTCTAGATCCTAATGATCGAAGGTTCCGAGAAAAAATGTTAATAGTGAAAAGGTCGACGCTTGACCTGCCGACCAAAGATCCAAGAGTTCAAGAAAAAACGAAAAAGGTTGCGTAAGGGATCATCCGATTGTAAAAACCTGTGTCTAATGTTCATAGTAACATATTATGTACGTTATCTTTGCTGAAACTTAACACGGCAGCTGCAGCAAACAGTTTCATCTTCTGCATCTGCATATCGTCCAGAGCCCATTTGGAGCACCAAGGAGTGCGGTCAGTGCAGATTCCATTACAAGGCTGACTTTGCATAGAACCAGCACAAAGGTTTTACCAGTATGGCGGATGTGCAGAAGGCGTGGATGTACAAAGAATACGGAAATTCTCAGGAAGTGTTGAAGCTTGAACAAATTGATGTGCCGGAAATTAAGCCTCATGAGGTTCTCGTAAAGGTGCACGCCGCGGGTCTCAACCCTGCGGATTTTAAGCGGGGCTATGGCTTCATCAAAAGCCTTGATTCTCCTTTGCCTGTGAGTATTGCTTTTGCAGCCCAGCTGCTATAATGTATCACTATATGAACTTAATATTCTATGGGGAAATGGATTTTATGAACTCATGGTTTTGCAGAATTTAAGCCCCTTCAGAAATACAGTATATCAACTCTGGGAAGTCCTTTAGGTTGAGTTCAGATGAACTCAAGATGTTGAGTCGACTGAATTTAGTCCCACATTATTCACTATCAATCTTATTTTCTTCTAATTCTTCACGTAAGATCAGCTGACCCCTGTATCTAAAAGACACTAACAGGATCAGCTGACAGAATGCTGTACTTAATCGCATAGCATCTTAATCGTAGATTGATACGTTTAGAGACTTGTCGATTGGCGATTGTAACAGATGTTCACTCGATTGAGTTCTCTTGTTTGACAGCATGTTCCAGGATTTGATGTGGCGGGTGTGGTAGTTAAGGTAGGCAGCCAGGTTTCTAAATTCAAAAAGGGTGATGAAGTTTATGGAGATGTCAATGGCGATTTTGTAGTTGAGCGGCCTAATCAGTATGCAGGCAGTCTTGCTCAGTACACTGCAGTTGCAGAGAAACTGCTTGCCTTGAAGCCGAAAAATCTCTCATTCGTAGAGGCAGCGAGTCTGCCGATTGCAATCCTTACGGCACAAGAAGGTTTGGATAGGGCAGAATTTCAGAAAGGTCAATCGCTGCTAGTGACAGGAGGTGCAGGAGGAGTCGGATCTCTTGTAATTCAGGTAATCTGTGATAAAGGTTTCTAAAAAATTATGTCCAATCAGTGGACCTATTATAAGAAACAAAGTACGGCAGGCAGGTATCTGCTTTTATCATACACAATATACATGTCTCTTAATTTGTTCAAGAGTAATAACTATGTTTAATATGCCAAAGAGTTACTGACATCGCCGATCTCCTGCATGTACCGATTTAGCTGGCAAAGGAAGTATATGGTGCCTCAGTGGTGGCAGCAACCGCAAGCACCAAGAAGCTGGAATTTTTGAAAAGCATTGGAGCAGATGTTGCTATAGATTATACGAAAGTAAACTATGACGAGCTTCCCGAAAAGTACGATGTGGTCTATGATTCCATCGGTAAGTTCTCTGGCTAACATTTCTCAGTACTGCTTACTACCACCCTCTTTGAGTTAAGCATAGCACTGATCCTCACTGCACTGCCAGGTGATTATCCCAAAAGTGTCAAAGTAGTCAAAGATGGTGGCAAGGTGATTGAGATTGCTGCTTTTGAAGTCGATCCTCCAGCTTTTAGCATCAGACTTGTCGTAAGAGGTGAGAATCTCGAGAAGCTTACACCGTACATTGAGAGCGGGAAAGTGAAACCAATCCTGGATCCAAAGGCGCCATACACGTTTTCAGATGTATTAGAAGCATTTGCTTATCTGGAAACTGGTAGAGCTACAGGTAAAGTAGTCATTGCACTCATTGAATGAGCAATGAGCATTGACACTATTTCCCTGAAGGCAACAAATAGTACTTATGAATCAATAATCAGATTTTCATTGCTTGTGCTGGAAAACCTCTTTTGGGTTATCCTCAAAAAACCTCCATTTTATATAACTTCTCAGTTTTTTGAAGACTTTTACTTATAAAAAGGTATATTTGGCATTTTACTTCATATGTTTGAACAGCATTAAATCATGCAAAGATGTGCACTCCTTTCTAAATTATGGTTTCACTTTTGTGAGTGACTTGTTTTATGGAAAACGACCTTAAATTGAGATCTATGGCAGATTATCATCTGTGAAAGAGACATCTTAAATTGAGATTTATGGCAGATTACATCTCGGAAAGAGACATCTGACATCATACACGTTACTAAATTTTGAAATCCTTAAAACTTTTGAAAAGCAGTTTGCAGGAAAGAATTTGGGGTAGCACATTAAAAAAGTAGATTAGCATTTGTGAAAACTACATGTGCACAATACTAAAGCTTGATGTCCATAAAAGTTTTCAAAAGCAGTTTACATCTCATAATCCATAAAGAATTTGGGGTAGCACATTATACCATGGGTCAGAACCTATGGGCCAAAAAATTGTTCTGAGCTGTAATGTGAAATGCCAAAAACAATGGGGAAAAGTTTTTTTTAGTGACATTTACACCCTGTTTGATGGCCATTCAATTGTGGCTCGACCTAGTGGCCTTGTCACCCAAATTTCCCATCACATCAAAACTGAAACGGTATTCTAGATCAACCAAATAAAAGAATTCTCGAAAGTCGTGGTTGAGGATGTAGAAAGGAGTGATGGTTTTAAGTTTGACGTTTTTTTCGAACTCATCACTAAGATAGGCCAACAAATCAATGTGGTATTCAACAAAGACATAAGGGAAGGATTCAACAACACGACCACATTCATTACAACTTTTATCAGTCACACATTTGTATTTGCATTTAAAAGAGAGAGCTTGAGACAACATCCTCTGGGTGAAAACTTTAAATCTGGTAGGCTTAATGTTCTTGATCCTAGAAATGATCTTTTTGTTCCAACCATATTGGCTTTGATTTATTTCGCAATTCTCATTCCACCATGCATAGGGGAAAACTCTTCAAAAATACTAATGTAGATTTTGTTGTAAGTGATTTTACTATGATTGTTCTCAATGTGAGTTTTAGTTGTTGTGTCTTCCTCTTTATTTGGGGTAAAAGGACCATTATTAGATTGATTCATAAGGTAGTTGATAAGGGAACATTCTTTGTGGAAAAGGGCTAAACATGTGGAGGAATACATATATATCCATTTAGAAATATCATTTTTATAAAGGTAATGGAAAAGTCTGGACGTTGAACTTTATCCTAGGGTTTATTCTTGTAATGACTTTTGAATTCCAAATAGGTTCATGCATATAAACTTGATTGCCTCCTCTCCAGTAGTGGACGAACTTCACATTTGTATACGTTGGCCATTTCTTCTTGATTTTACAATTGGTAAGGAGAAATGTCTTCATAGAATTATCATTTAAAACATTTGCGGGATTTCAAATGTAGCAAGGACTAATCTTCTATATATGAGATAGCATGAAGTGATCCAAGGGTCGAGAAGAACATGCAATCTTTTGAAACAGGAAATGACGGAGGACTCATTTTTTTTTTAAAGCTCTTACAATTTTTTGAAATTCACATAAATTTTGAATCTTGAATTCAAAAATTAGTTAATTTATTGTAAGATGTTACATTTTACAAATATTTAAAATTTGGACCGAGTAATACAAGATATCTTAAAAATTTTACATTCAAATTGCTAAAACATACAAAATTAATTGTGTATAATTTGTTATGATGAAAAATAATTGTTAAATTAGGTGAATTTAAAATCTCAAAACATTTTAGTTTTTTTTAAAAAAAATACAATATAAAATATTTTGATTACATTTAATTGATGTGCGTGCCGAAAAGCTTTCAAATTTTCTATTTTTTTAATCTTTGAGACAATTTTACAAAATTGAAATTTTTTTGATGTATAAGTGTCTGTTTGTTCGATTTTCTATAACAAACTGAAATTTTATCCCTTGTGCAAAATGACAAACATGAATTTTTTGGATTCCAACAAAAATTGTCAGACTATAAAAGCCACCAACGCTAAGTGGAATAATAATCTCAGTGAAATCAATGTAGGGAGCCTCATTACATTTTCAGTTTCAGAAAATAGTGAAAATAGTTCATTTTGGATTGCTAAAGTGCGGCTTCATTCAAAGCAACGACAAGAGAGAAATTGTACGTGTGCATTGGATGTGGACCACTTTGACAAATGCTTTCATAGGAAGGTATGAATTAGAAATGTTGTAGTTAGATCCAAAGGGAAAAATGAAATGTCTAGAAAAAAATCAGCCACAAGTTGATGATATAAATCTTGAAGATGTGGATGTGCTTGCTTTGGATTTTGAGTTGACAATGACGAATCATTTACAAAAGTCAACAATATCAATTTTGCAAGAACATCTTGAGTTAATTGCACATCAATCATCTTCAACTCGACAACAACGAAGCAAAGTCGCAATGCACATTCTTTTATTAATAATAGATGTCAACTTAGACAAAAATCTACCTATAGATTTTGACGATGAAGATGAGGCATCAATTTCATCAACTGAAAATGGGAGTCTAGATAATATATCAAGCATTGAGTTGAGAGGAGTTAGTGAAAATTCCATGGAATTTTAATTGTAAAAAAATAATATCAAAAATATTTTCAATGTTTTTAAGATTTTGTGTATTTGTATATAATACTTTCAATGTATTCTATGAGTTATTTTTAAATAGATCATTATTCATGTATTTTATTTACATGATGGAGATCTTCAATATTTGTGTTTTAATGAAAACTTAAATTCTCTTGGACTTGGTGTATTAATTTTTTGAGTCAAAATGCATGTATGTATATTAGATATTTTGTAAACTTTGAGAATTTTTACACAAAAAAAGCATATTTTTGGGCACAATAAGATTTTGACCCATTTCATTTGTGTTGTTTATTTTACATTTTTCTTTTCATGAATTAAAAATCTCATTTTAGCTACATCTTTGTTGGGTGTATCACATGTAATGGTGGTCCCCCCAATAGATTGAAATTATTAATTATTTGAGTAGAGGGCGTTGTGAGTCTTCTTAACTTGTGCTTTTTGGAGTCATCATTTAAATTTTTTTTGGTTTAGTTGGGAGAGGTGCAAAGGAATCAACAGATGTTTCTAGAGAGCTACATCTTCTTTTTGGAGGTGAAATAATTATGATTTCCTTAGATGTGTCATCGGGCTGGGAGTCCTTTTTTGAGAATGAGGCCAAGCTCTTGCAAGAGTACATTGACTTTACAGAGTTTGTCTTGGTAGCTTCTTTTTTCTCCAAAGCCTCAGCAACAATCAAGATTGAAGCTTTCAACGTTTGAAAAAAGTAACAAAACCCATGCCTAGCATAAAGAACAATGAGTCAATTAAATAAAATTTTAGAGAAAGAGAGCAATATCATTCAAAACGGTCTTCAATTCTTCAACAAAAATGTTTCTCAAAATTCGATATTCATGTTGAAAGTACAATACAAAGGACCATAAATGAACCTACATAATGCTCCAAGAGTGATTGATTGATTGATACACCTATCTATTGCAAAACTAGTCATAAAATCTTGATTTAGAAAAGCAATATTGGATCCCACAATCAAGAGCAATCAAAACCATTGATCAAACATGGATTTTCGACCCCACACGTGTGTGGTATGGACTCCAGTACAGTCTATTATCAGAGATTAAGTGGAATCAATTTTAAATACCAAAGCATTTACAAAAACTCAAGACAAATCACCAATCTCCCACTATTGCAAACACCATTGGGTATTGCAAAAAATGAACATCAATGTCCAAAATGAACAAAAAAAAATACATCAATGTCCAAAATGAACAAAAAAAATTGTTAAATTTGAAAAGTTGTCAAGCCTCGAATTACACCAAATTTGATGACGTTTTTTTTTTTTTTTTTGGGCTAGAAAAAGCCTAGCGCCAGCGCTAGGCTTTTCCTGGCCATGTTCTTTTTACTTTTTTACTGATTTTGGACTGAGAAATCAGTGAAAAGAAAAAAGACCTAGCATCGGCATTTTGTGTTATTGGTAGACTAGATCCCTAAACCAAGGTGTGACTCTTATAACTACACCAAAAACAATCCAAACAGACTTCACCACATTTATGATTAGTCTCCAAATTGTTAGTACAAGAGGAGCACGATTCAGAGGTTTATTTCTCTCTTTAGAAACTGTAGATAGATTAGATAGTAATCTGTAGTTCTAACAAACCCCATTAGGGGATATTAGAACTCAAAATCGGCCCTTTTGTCAAGATGTTTTTTTTTTTACTTTGCACGCTTTCAACTCTTAAGTGGCCCAATTAATGGTGTCCATCTCTGACGAACTGTTATAGTGGTTGACGGACAAAAATTGATTTTGCCTTTCTCGGCCAAATTTTTGTCATTTTTAAAAATCCCGTCGAGTAGAACAAATGATTGTGATTGGACCACAATTACTGCTTGAATACTTTTTTGATGCCCGTATTTGTACACTCACGGTTGATTTGACGTCAATAGTCGTAAATTGTAGTCAACTAATCCCTATAGTTTAGGAACTTCTTGTCATTCTTAGGTGTACCTCTCATTCTCTTCATTCTCTCCGTTCTCATTCATACTCAACTTCCATAGACATATTTTGGACTAAGGGGACACATAATTGGAGGCACTGTAATCGTCTCAATCCGAACTGTCGTTCAAAATTTAGTATTTTTTTTTATAGTAGGCAATATAGATTCAACGTGCACAAGTATGACCTTTGGTACTCTAACTAGCTGTCCGCCCATTGAAATGATATTAGTACAAATAAATGCAATATTGATTCAACGCGCAGATGTACAAGACCTCTCGGGATCTTTGTGGGCTTTCGAACCGATATTAGTATGATCGTTCAAAAGTTACAAAGTTTTCATGTAATCTGTACTAATATCGGTTCAACGTGCAAAAGCCCAAAAAGATCTCGAGAGGTTGTACATCTTTGTGCTGAATGAATATTGCATATATCGGTACTAATATCGTTTCAATGTCCGGACAGCCAATTAGAGTACCAGAGGTTGTATTTGTGCGCGCTGAATCGATATTGCCTGTCCTCCGTACATATCGAATCAATGAGCGAACAGTCAAGTCAAGCACTAGGTGTCATACTTGTGCGTGCTAAACAGATATAAAGGCATGAAATTCGAATGTAACCTCAACGTAAAGTTTTTTTATGGTCAAGTTTGTGCTTATGTAGAATGGAGCTTCGAAAATGATTGCTCTCGTGAGTTTCCGCGAACATCTCGTATCTCTAGGTACAAAATTTGGTGACCATTAGGCTTTATTGATAGACCATTCATTACTTTTCGACGCTGATACCATGTTGTAATATTATTATTGGTGGACGTTTACAGCCCCAGATTGTATGACAAATGCATGGCTGTTATTACAAGCACGCTTAGCTAATTAATACTTGAAGTTAGAGCTAGTAGAATGCGGGCATTACTGGAAACTCGAAAAACGGCAACCACTCGGTACTAGTTTCCATTATCTCTCTACGTAATCTCTCTCTAATGTGAAACTTCTTAAAGGGCCCATTTTGAGCCCATATTTTCCCTAATGCAAAGTTGGCCACCAAGGTGCAAACTTTATGGCTTGCTTTAAATCCTGGCTGCAAAATTTCAGGTTTACTATATTTGAATAGATATGAAGGAAAAAATCACAAGTAATCTTCACAAAGTATAGAAAAGTGTTGAAGAGAAACTTCATTTATCAAGAACACTGTTTATTACTTTTTTGGAACATGTCATTAGAGGAAGTTTAAACACAAAAAGGGCCTTTTCTCAAGATTCCTTTTTCATTTTTTATTCACTTTTATTCACTTCTTTTGTACATGTGGCCCAATAGGTTCTTGACATAGTGGCTTTAACATACGTTACTTCTTTAAATCACTTTTTGAGTCTACACTAAAAATGGCATATCTTTTGATTGTCATATCAAAATGCAACAAAAATTGGTGCGTTGGATAGCGCTCATCAAGCGCTTTCAAATGATATATTACATGTTATACTTCTAAGCTACTACTAAAAAGTTATAGCGATTCAAAATTATTGGTTGAAAATAGTGACAAAATGCAAAAGAGATCTTGGCACGAATTCATATGCGGCCCTTTCTGAGCTCAAACTTCCGCTAATGGATACAACAAAGAACACTGTATGTTTCCTGGATAGACAAGCTTGATCCCAACAGGTAATAACTTACTGCCATTACAATATTTTCTCCATATATTGTGATTCGTAACTCCAAATTCAATCAGTAAAACATTGTAAATAGATTGCTAGGTATAGGATTAGTCCAACAAGACAATGAAACATACTTAGCACATTAGTATAATTGAATTGTCCACTCTAGCTCTAAAGATCCAATATAGTAATGTCATAAATACACTTTCCAAAAGAATAACACCAATGAAGTCTCATTTTTCTTCCACTACAAAGTTAGAAATTTCAAATTTCATCAAAAATTTTCATACCAGCTAAACTAGTTATGCCAAAGGTTCTCTTTGAGTTTTGAGCTTTTATCCTAAACCCTAAACCCTAATGCCTGGGATGAAGGGTGAGTATGTGCTCAAGATTCTCGCCTTTGTAGTGAAACTGTTCGTCTCAAGGATGAAAGTTTCAACTTTATGACTAAAGATGTTCGCCTTTGCCATGAAACTGCCTACCAAGAAATGCTCCCAAAAATCATCCCTCACTATCCACCTCCATGATTCAAGGAATATATCCCTATAACTTAGGACCAAACAAGCGTAACTAACCTTATTAATGAGATCTAAACTACTTTTACCTCACCTCACATGTGCCAACGAGGATTCACACATGTGGGACCCACTTATGTACAATTTACATGGTTTTGATCAAGCTAGATTTGCCAATTTTGGACAATTTCTCAGAGTTTGGCGAATCTTCATGAAGCTATTTTCTTTTATATATATAGATAAATTTTCTTGTCAATGGCTTTCACAAAAATATTTGAAAAGCCATCTTCTTCATTTTCCACTGCTACTTTGTAAAGCCCATGTCCTTGTGCCTTGAAAGTAGAGGGCCTTTTGTCGGCAGTGTTAGTTGTCCAGAGGAATAGCTCTATGAGTTTCTGTCCCTCGCAATCTTTGGTAAAGTAAAACATGTGATTTGTCATGTCCACTTTATGAAGATTCGATGGGTTAATGGGTGAAAAAACTTTGATTTGAGCCATATAAGCTCCAAATTACAAAAATCTTGAGGCTTGGACAAAAAATACATGGCGAATTAGACGAAGAGGTCTACATGGATCAACCCCCAGGATTCAACTCAAATTCACTTCTTGAGTATGTATGCAGAATGCATAGAAGCATCTACAGTCTGAAGCAGTCAGCCCGACAATGGTACAAGAAGAAATATCAAGCCCTGAAATCATTAGGATTCAAGCCTCTGTTGGCTAACTCCAATGTGTATGTCAGAATTACAGATGGGCAGATCATCATAATGGTTGTATATGTGGACGACACTCTGATACTTTGTAGGAGTGAGCAACTAATTGCTGAGGTGAAGACATACATCTTGAAATAATTCAAGATAGTGGATCTAGGAGAAGCCAGGTGTTACCTAGGCTTGCAAATTGAAAGGGACTACGAGGGAGGTAAGTTATACCTTCACCAGTCCAGATACACCCAGAAGATCCTAGAGGACTTTGGGATGTTGAACTGCAAAGGAGCGAACACTCCAATGCTTGTAGGGATGGTGCTAACGAATGATGAATGTCCAAGGACTGAGGAAGAGAGAGAATAAATGCAGCTCACACCTTACTGGAAGCTGATAGGATCACTGATGTACCTTGTAGACAACACACGTCCTGATATTGCCTATGCAGTATTCAGGATGAGCATCCTCTCACCATTTTCAATTTTCTCATCAAACTAAGGCTTCCTAAGTTCAAATGACCAAGCTTATGCCACAATTCAGTTTACGATGGAATGGACGAGATAAGTCCATGTTGCCCCTTGATTGTAGCATTCAACCTGTACAATTTAGTGTTGGGCTCCCTTATACCATCCATAATGACTTTGAACTTTTGGTTCACATCCTTCACAAAGCCACAATCATGGGCATTTTCTACTTTTGATCAGTAATGACACCAACAGAAAGTAGATTTTTCTTCAAATCTAGTACGTAAAGTACCTCCCTGATCATCCTGCTTTTGCCATCAAGTAGTTGAATTGAAACGGTGCCTATCTCCTTGATCTTGCACACATCACCATTTGCTTGTGAAACAAATGTTCCATTATCCAACACTTTCAAGCTACTGATATGAAGATGCTAGAGTCTTCAATCTCACCTTCGTTGACAAGGTTACCTTCGTTTGCTCCTTGCTTGATTCCACCAAGAATTTTTGGCATTTTCTCTTCCCATGGCCCTTTTTGCTGCAATGGAAGCATTTGCTCTTCTTCTTGCTTGCTGGAAGATCACTCATCCTCCTGAGTTTTGGTGAATTGATGTTTAGACTTCTTCTTGCCCTTGTCTTTGCCTTGCTTTTGGCATGTCGCAAGTGCCTGATTGCCAGTATTTTGATGTTTAGCTTTCACCATTTCTCGTCATTGCTCCTCTTGTATCAAGATTCCTGTGAGCTCGTCAAAGGTTGACAATCTTTTTCTTGATGCTATTCCGCTCACAAAAATCTGATAGGGTTTTGCAATGCTACACAATGCATTGTGCACTAGCTCCATATCACGTATGTGATCACCAATAGAATGCAAATCATTTCACCTCCAGGACCGCAAAGCGCAAAATGGGCACAAAACGGAAACTACGAAAAGAATGAAGACACACGAAGAGAAATCTTTCGCGCTGCCAGCTGGCAGCTCAACGGGCTTCATGCCCAGCTGAAATGAATAGCAACGATGGAGACTAACTAACTAGTTGATTAGCGTTAACTAGTCTTGTGATTCTACATTTAGCTATCTTGTAAACTCCACACAGTGGAGGTATAAACAATCCTCTCTGGATCATAACCAAAAAGAGAGAAAAAGTGATGAGAATTTTACAGAGATTTGTAAGAAACAGAGAGAGACATAGCGAATAGAGTAAGAAAGCAAAAGTACCATAGTTGTGCATGAAAGTCTGCCAACGAGCAAAACACAACGAAAGAGCATAGAGTCAATTCGCCAATGAGCTAGACACTGACGATCTCGCTCTAAAACCAAACTGACAATATAGTCGCTCTATTTCGTGTATCTCTTGGCCTTGTGTTGTGTCTCTTGATTGCTAGAATAAAATATGTTCTGTGATGCGTAGTCGAGTGTCTGGGATCCCGTAAGAGCTTCTGCACGAAAAGAAAATTCAAAGATAGAAAATTGTTTGTGAATCAGAAGAGAGGACGAACACAAAACGAAAAAGCTTTCGCGACATGGTATCAGAGCCTACAGGTTATCACTACTGATATTCCAGCAGTGATTCTTCCAGGCAACACAATATGGCTATGACAATCCAGACCAGAGTAGCAATCAATCTTGATGGTGCAAATTACAGAATTTGGAAATTTAAAATCAAAACACTCTTGAAGGGCGAAGGCATCTGGTCGGTGATCATGAATGTACATTTGTATATTTGGGAGTTGGGCCAATGTTGAACTCTCCTTCTCTCTCTCTCTCTCTCTCTCTCTCTCTCTCTCTCTCTCTCTCTCTCTCTCTCTCTCTCTCTCTCTCTCTCTCTCTCTCCCCCAAAAAATCCCAAGTGATTAGCTTGTGATGCATGCATAGCATGGCCAAATAAACATGAGCCTTGACAAAATATTTGTGTTTAATTATGATAATCCTGAGCCTTGACGACCATTTATGTAAGTTTTTGTGCAGTTAATAACTGAGAGAGAGAGAGAGAGAGAGAGAGATAGAGAGAGAGAGAGAGAGAGAGAGAGAGAGAGAGAGAGAGAGAGAGAGAGAGAGAGAGAGAGAGAGAGAGAGAGAGAGAGAGAGAGAGAGAGAGAGAGAGAGAGAGACGTAATCAAGGTTCGGAGCCATGGAGCACTTTATGTGAGGAGCAAGAAATTGAAACTTGGATGAGGTTGAAACTTTTTTAGGTATGGCATTTTTAGGTTTATGTTTTTTGTTTTCATTTGGCTTGTTGTTGAATGTTGATCAAAGAGCGGGCTTCCAAAACATTTTTGCAGTCCCCTGTAGGATCAGCGGGCTGTATTTCTTTTTGCATCCCATTGCCACACCAAAGGAATGCAAAAAACAAATTCAGCTTTCCTTCTGTGCACGCCGGCGTGCATAGAGTGGCGCTGCAAAAAAATTTGCACCCCCTTTTGCAAAAACATTTTTGAACCCTCCCACTATGCATGCCAGCGTGCAGAGAGGGCATGATGCTGATTTTGTTTTTGCAACCCGCCAGCAGGGTGCTAAATTTTTTTTGCATCCCACTGGATCAGCCAACGGGCTGCAAATTTTTTTTGCAGCCCGCTGTTGCTGATCCAGCGAACTGAAAAAGTTTTTTGCAGCCTACTCTTGTTGGATCAATCACAGCTCAGCTACTAGTTATTCAACAGTTACGAAATGTTCACAAGCAAGAAATCTAATTAATCCACAAACACAAAAGGAAATCAGAATATGCTCATAGAAATTTCACTCAAGAAGAATGCCATGAACAAGGAGCTTTACAATCATCAAGAACTCGTGGAAGATCTTCTTTATTCACTCAAGAGTAATTGACAATACAATCGAAGCTCCCTCACAAGAGAGGGGGGCCCTTAAATAAGCAAGAAGGCTGCCCATGTGGAGCCCAAGTGGCAATTCCAGTAATTTGAAAAATACAAGTGGAATTTGCCCTTCCAGTAGAGGTCACCATCAAAAGGTGGCCCACTCTAAATTATTTAAGGGAGTCTATGCTTATTTACAATGCCTAGGAAATATTACTAGCTCCTACATGGTCGTTCCTTCTCTGGGATACACCATTAGGCTTACATAGATAATTCACTATCATCCTAGCTAGTAATTTCTTGGCTCTCATGCTCGGCTCTCAGCTTCTTCTGTTGTCCTCCTTCTGAGACCTCCTCAGTCATGGGTGAGAGATAATCTATGTCTTCAGCTTGGCTCGGCATATGGGGATTCCCTAGAATCTACCAATATATCCACCCCTAATCTGTTGTAGGACCCACTACAACATAGGCGACATCGTTCCGCTTGGCACTTGAAAAAGCGTGGATCTTCGTTCGCTTCCGTAAAACCAGGTGCTTATTATTCGCAAAACTGTTTCTAAAAAATGAAGGTCTCTCAACGGCCGCTACATTCCAGCCCTCTTGAGAACCTCTTGCAAAACCTGCTCGCCTCGTCGTCTTGTCGTTTGTTTTCGCTCACTCATCTTCGTCCCAGAGCTTCAAATACTTGTAAGCGGAGCTTACTTCCGTAGTTTAATGGCCCAGGTACTCTCGTATCTTTTCAACAAAGCCCATCTCTTGCCAGTTTTCCACCATGGCGATGTATCATGATGACATGATGGCCACTCTATAGTATAGTCGGGCCATCATCTCATGGTCTTCCTCTGACTGGAGGGCTATGTTGGGATTGACTTTGATCGGATCCAAACCACGATCCCAGATGGGTGGGGTGGTGACCTTGTCTCGTTGACCAACGACTTGGGATGTGGTCGTGTCTAGTGCTACTGTAGATGTACTTGCTCCATCACCCCCTTTGATGATGTGTGAGGGTGATGAGTGTTGTTGAGGTGCTGAAGTGGAGTTTCTATCATCTGAAGCTGAATCGTCTGATGCTGTTCCAGCTGATGATGTTAGCTTGAAGCTTTCTTTGTATTCTTTGTTTTCTTGTGTCTGGCAATTGGGCCTTGGAGGTATCGGCCTTTTGAGCTTCTAAGGATGCGACTGCTTGTGGATCTGGTTGTGGGGTTTGTTGTTTGTATATCAGCGGAAGAATATTGGTGTTGACTCTTTTGGGTGGGAGTCCTGATGGTGAAGTAGCCCGTGATCATGAACGCTTGGACTGTTTTGACTCGATGGGAATGTCTCATGCTTTGTCCACAAGCTACAGGTGTTGTTGGAGTTTGGGCCCGTTCTATACTTGCTGTAGTGTGATATCCGTCATGAGATACCCGAGTATGGTTACAGACTGTTTGTTTTTTAGACACTCATGAAGGCAGTTCGAAGCAAACCGTGCCCAATCATGGAGATTTTGGACATACAGTCGTGAATCTGCCATCATGTGGAACAGGGACATGGGTACTCTCAGTACTTTTGTCCTTGGTTGTTGTGCACATCTGGTCAAATATGCACATGTCGCTTGCAGCTGCTGATCATTGATGGCCTCAATGTACCCATCCTTATTCTTCCACTTGTCCACGAAGGGATCTATGTATTTGAAGTATGTTGTCTGCTCGATCTTTTGGAGCGTCCTTGTGATAGCATTTGGTCCCCGCGGAAACCCAAAGGGTTGCAAGTCGGCCACCACAAAAGATATATTATAAACATAGTTTCGGACAGGGGAAACTATGAGTTGGCACGCCTTGCCGTCACATTATAATTTGCATATGCCATATGTACCAGGTACGGGCTTTGATACCCTTTCAGGACAAGGATCTGAAACTCAATGGTCTTGAAGAATGACTATGCCTACTGGTACCAGGTTTACATCTCTGTAAGATCTAACTTGCATAGCTGGATGTCAAGCTTACTTGCCTCGGGGTCGTCAGAACTGAAACTAGGGTTGGATGACATGGTAAAAAAATGGAAAAACTGTCGGTTGAGATTTCAGACAGGGTTAAGGGGAGTCGGTTGAGATTTGATGGAGTGGCGTCGGTCGAGATGGGATGGGATGGCTCCGGTCAAGATTTGAGACAGGGGCATCGGTCCAGATTTGAGTCAGGGCTCGGTTGAGATCCGAGAGAAGGGCGTCAATTGAGATCTAAGATAGGGGCTTCGGTTGAGATTTGAGTCAGGGCTCGGTTGAAATCTGAGATAGGGACGTCGATTGAGATCTGAGATAGGGGCTTTGATTGAGATTTGAGTCAGGGCTCAGTTGAAAAAGGATTGGAAGATGTGTGTGGAGCGATGTTGGTGCGGAAAGAGAGGATTGTGAAAGATGGAGGTTGGGAAAATAAAGATGGAAGGTAAGGTATTGTAAAGTGGAGGTGTGTTTGCAAGGAGGAATTCGACGTATGTCGTTTAATAAAGGATGGTGACAGAATGTGGTTGGGAAAGAAGATGGAAGGTATAAGTTTGGAAAACGGAAAAGGTGAAGATGTTGGGCAAGGATGGAGATGTGTGAAAATGGATGTATGGAGGTGAGAAATGAACTAGAGGTAAACAACAAGTTCTGTGATGTTGATGATAGTATATTCAATAGTGTAATGGGAGCGTGATGAATGCTCGCATGACACTACCCCTCAACATGTGAAAAATTGCAAGATGATGTGTTTTCTACCGACAATGTTAGGTTTGGAAATGTTTGGTGATGGCGCTCTCAATGGCAAGCAAACGATGATGGTGGATAGTCGGTGGAGGTGTTGTGGAAACGATGACAGATGCAAGGAACAATAGAGTGCCAGGATCATGCATAGGAGCAAGGAAATTGCCGGCAGATCGTTGCAAGAAAATGCCAGAATATGCACTTCGTTGAGGTGCGAATGACATCGGAGTGATGACATTTATGGACGTCATCTTTTGGTTTCGGACGAGATGGGATGTGCCAATTCGTTAAATTTTGAATTTGGAACCTCCGGTCGAGATTTGATAGGTACTTCGATTGAGATGTGATGGGTGCTCCGGTCGAGATCTTATGGGTGCTCTGGTCAAGATTTGATGGTTGCTCCAGTTTAGATCTGATGGGTGTTCCGGTCGAGATGTTATGGGTGTTCCGATCGAGATCTAATGGGTGCTCCAGTCGAGATTTGATAGGTGCTTCGGTCGAGATCTGACAGGTGCTTTGGTCGAGATCTGACAGGATGCTTTTTCGGTCGAGATTTTATAGGATGCTTTGGTCAAGACCTAACAGGACACCTCGGTCGAGATTCAACTGTACGCTTCGGTCGAGATTTGAGACAAACCCGTCGGTTGAGATCTGACAAAACGCTTCGGTCGAGATCTAACAGGATGCTTCGGTCGAGATTCAACTGTACGCTTCGGTCGAGATCTGAGACAAACCTGTCGGTTGAGATTTGACAGGAGTCCTTCAGGAAACTATGTGATTCAAGTGAAGAACTTCAAGGGGGAAAATATGACTGTGGCTCAGAGTAGGAGTTCTTATGGGAAAGGTGTATCTCAATGAATGTTTGTATGCTTAATTGGGAATGTTGAGATACTAGATAGACATAAATGAGGTGGGCAAAAAGTGTCAGAATCTTTTTCAATGGTGTAGCCTATCATTTGTTGACCTAGAACATTCATGACAAATGGGTATTTATAGAAAAAAGAAAATGCAAAGAAAGTAAATAAGTACAGGTATGAATTATAAACAAGAAACAAGGTTAAAAATAGGCATGCAAAACGAGAATAACAAGCAAGGAAATAAGAAAATAAAATAAAATAAAAAGAATAAAAAATGTAAAATACATACTAGGAAAAAGGTGTTAAATTGGGTCAACAAACAACAACTCTTCGTAATACCACCGTAGATGACCACCATTGACGATAGTGTCTAGGAGTATTCCGTCAAGTGTTTGCAGTTGGACTACACCATTAGAAAATATTTTATTAATAACATACGTCCCTCACTTCAAAATTCAATTTGCCTGGGTGCTTTTTAGATGTATAAAGAAGCACATGGTCACCTAAGTGTAGATTTTTATTGCATAAGTGACGATCATGCCAGGCCTTTTGGCGTCGTTTGTTAACCAGTTGTGCGTGGTAAGATATGAGTCTTGTCTCGCATAACTGGGCTAATGTACATAGCCTGGTTTTGACTTGTTGCTCAATTGTACCTTTTTCATAGAGATCTATAGAAAAAGCTTCCATAACTCTTAGCGAAGGGACTAAGAATTCTACAGGCATTACCGCCTGTTGACCATTTAGTGGAAAGGGGTAACCCACCCTCTGGCTTTCTTCGGGGTGGTGCGGTAAGCCCAGATAGCTGAAAAAAGTTTTGGTTTCCAATCAAAGCAATTGGTTTCAACTATCTTTGTCAAAATTCTATATATCATTTGGTTAGTGAATTCACCTTGCCATTACACCTAGGATAGTACGGTGTACTCTTTCGGTGAATGACAATGTAATAGCGTAATAAATTATCAAAAATAACATTAAAAAAATGCTTGTCCCAATCACTAACTAGGTCTATAGGATAGCCAAAATGAGCCTCAATCCACTTAGGGGCGTAATCTATGGCTATGAGGATGTAACGATCTTGGGTATGTTTCGCTGCTGGACTGATTGGTCCAACAAAGTCAATTCCCCACTTATGGAAGGCTTCGCCTTCTATAATGGGAGTCAGTGGTGTGAAGTTTGCTTTTGTATTTTTCTTGGCTCGTTGACAAACATCACATGTTTTAATGACAACAAATGTGTCTTTAGACAAGGATGGCCACCAGAATCCTGCTCAAAGGATAATTTTAGCTGTGGCTTCAGCAGAGAAGTGGCCACTGCCAATGCCCTCATGAGCCTGAGATTTGATAGGTCGTATCTCTGATTCATAAGAGCATCATCGGATAATACCGTCAACGCTCCGTTTGTAAAGTTGTCCGGCTATTAATTGAAAGGGCACCTCTTTAAGCAAAAATTTTCTTTTTGCAGTCATATTTAGGCCTTCTTTGAGTCTTCCTATTGTTAGGAACTGAGTGATCTCCTCAGCCCATAAGGGTGTAGCGTCAATATGAAAAAGGCATGCATAAGGAAGATCATTGTTGACTGGTGCAGTTGCTTTTACAGCATTAGGTAGTCGGGAAAGGTGATCCGCCATGAAATCTTGGGTCCCTTTCCGAATGACTACACGAAAATTAAATTCCTCTAGTATCAACAGCCATCGAGCTATACGTCCCGTTTTACAAGATTTATTAACAATATATAATAGGGCTTGATGGTCGGTGTAGAATGCAAAGGTTTGGCCTAGTAAATAATGTCTTAGTTGTTGTACATCATAGACCATCGCTAATGCTTCTCGCTCAATGGTTGTATTTTTTACTTCAGCAGGCACCAGCTAGCTACCTGCTCAAGAAACGTATTGGGAAATCCTTGCCATATTCGTCCGGTTGTGCAAGAAGACCTCCAATGGAATATTCACTTGCATCAGTATGCACATGAAACTCTTTCGTATAGTTTGGCGAGCAGAGTATGGCTGTCGTGGTAAGGGCGGTTTTCAACTCCTCAAAGGCTTTAATTTGTTCTTCGGTCCAGCAGGGATCAACTACAACTAAATAAACGAGACGTGCCTTGCCGGCATAATCGATTATAGAGATGTGATAATAATTTGTGTGACCAAGGAAGATGTACATTTCCTTCACTATTGCAGGTAAGGGCATTTCAACTATTACCTTGATTTTTGAAGGATTGGTAGAAATACCGTCCCTTGAAATTATGTGCCCGAGTACCACCCCATGGGTGACCCAGATTTGGCACTTATCAGGGTTTAGGAAAATTTCAAATCTACGGCAGCGAATGAAGATTTTCTCCAGTGCATCAAGGTGCATAGCCGCTGAGGAGTGTACACCCAGATCGTCGAGATAAATCTCGACAATCCGATGTAACAAGTCTTGGAAGGCCAGTTGCATGACCCTCTGAAACGTTGAAGGGGCGTTGCATAAGCCAAAAGGCATGACATTATAAGCGTAAACCCCGTTCTCTATGGCAAAAGTCATTTTATGTTTATCTTCAAGGGCTATTTGAACAAGGAAATAACCGTTGAATCCATCCAAGAAGCTAAAAGTGCTATCTCTTGCCATTTTCTCTAAGATTTGGATCGTTAAAGGCAAGGGAAAATGGTCTTTCTTCATAGATCGACACGAATACGAAGTTTGCCATTTTTCCTGGGTACAACCACAATGGGTGATACCCAATCAGTATGTTGGACTTCATAAATGAAGCCAACATCCAGCAGTTTCTTAATATCTTCATCGATTCATTTGCGATAGATGGGGTTACTTCTATAAGGTTTAGCCCCAATAGACTTAGTGTTGTCTTCCAAAGGAACCGTATGAACTACTACTTCAGGCAAATTTCTTTCATTTTTGTATAGTTCCATGCAAATACATCCCTGTATTTGCAAAGTAGAATTTCCAGATCAGAAAGTTGTTCGGACGAAAGGTGTGCACCAACATGATCTAGTCGATCCGTCTTCTCATCAGGATCTTTAAGGTTTAATGGCATCATTTTAGCTGGTCCTTCAAAGGAGTTGGAACTTGGTGTAGGTTCCCGGTGTGGCTGTGGTAACTGGATAACAACATCATCTAGTGTAAAATCTTTAAATTTTTATGGGAGATCGAAAGGTGGTTCCACAAAGTTTTATGGAACTTTGAAAATCATCTTTGTTGAGTCACTACCAAACGTGAAAGCTTGGTCTGATGGTTTGGATTCTGTCTCGTTATACAAGAGCTTAATCGGTTGCTTAAGCTTCTCACGCATCTATTTTTGATGCTCAGTTTATTTTGTATCGATAATTTTATTTTTTTGTAACCGAGGTTTTTGTGGTTCTTGAGTGGGCGGTGTTGTTGCCTCACTTATCATATCATCATCGATTGTATCCCAGACTTCGTTTGGATACACATCCGATGTGTATACTTTGGATTTGGGCCTATACGCTTGTGCATTGGGTACGTCAGATGTTAGTTGGACATGAGCCAATGACCCTGGTGACTTGATCTCTTGAGGAATTGCTTTTGGCAAATAACGTTGGGCATCTAGATAAAGGAGTACATGTTCATCCGTCATTTCAACATCATCCATCGAAAGAATACCTTCTTCGGAAACATGGGCGGTAGAAACGCTAGGTTCTCTTGGGCACCATGCTATAGGAATCAGGTCAACCATCATAAGTGGGATGATGAGTGTATCAATGTCTGTAGAAGATGGGAGAATATCCACAGCTTCTGCAGCGGTTTTGATATGACATCAATTGGAATCAACACAGTCCACAGTGGCTAGTGTCTGTCCCCAATTGATTATGTTCGTTGATCTCGTATAGTGGCCTTTGGGTTGGATCGGGACACTATCTGATTTGTCATATGTTGTTGATGACCAATCATCATAAACTTTAGCAGGCTTGAAATGGCCATTTGAATCAACGGTGACTCGTTTGTTGTGATTGCCAAAGGTGATTTTGCTATGCTTCCAATCTTGGACAACCCCTGCCATCTGGAGCCAGGGTGTACCAAGAAGGAGTTTATAGGTATTGGCATCTTTTGGTAAGTCTAAGATGACACAATCGATTACAAATTTGACACCTGCTATTCGAACTTTAATATTTGATAAATGACCAACAGGGTCGGTAACTCATTGATCAGCCATGTGAAGTTTGTATCGCGGTTGATCGAGGGTATGGAATCCCCATGACTTTGCCAAAGACAAAGCCATTATGTGAACGCCTGATTCGCTATCAAGGGTAGCAGATACTACGGGATAGTCTTTATAGGACAAAGACAAGGTGATGCTAGTCCCCTTAGCAACACCTATATTCAGTAGATTCATAGGAATCTGGAAAATTTCAAGAATCTCTTTTGTTTTTCGTTGTTCATCACGAATAGTAGGCAGCTGAAAATTACGATGGATATATCAGTGAAGACCGGTGAAAGATTTTAGCGCACTATGGAATGGCATAGTGAGTTGAGCTTGCAGGAGGTCAGAAAATACCTCAAGTCCCTGTAGAGATTGCTCTTTGTCAGGGATCTGAGCAGATAACAGACTTTCTGTATGTCCTTCCTCCCGCAAAAACTCCTCTCGAAATTCATTGTATTGCCTTTGTTCCACGTTTGGGTCTGAGTAGTCTTTGGGTAATGTGAAAGCTGTCAAGTGGCTTCCATTCGGGTCAGCTGATTTTTCATTGTTTTGTTGCTGTTCTTGTTGTTGGCGTTGTGCTCTAGTTAGAACTCTAACAGGTTTGAATGAGATATGATGTGCTAAAAGGATCATGTTAGGTTTGTTTAGGGAATCTGTGTTTGCGAACATAGTCTAGGCACTCCGCATGGTATTGTTTCTTAACTTTACAGTCAACCATGCCAGTTTTGCCACAAATAAAACAATGGTTGTCATTGGGCCTATGGCAATAGCATAACCATCTTGGATGGCTAGCGATGCTAGATTTTCTGATGGTGTGGAATACTCATCTCGTTTGAATGAGCATGAGTTGTCAGTTTGATATAGTTGGAAACTAGTAGATGAAGTGTTGTATCGTGATGACATGAGTGATCGTAGGAGCTTTCTACAAGATGTGTTTGTGTAGATTCTCGAGGACGTCGATGGTTTTGTGCTCCTAGATCTTGTTGTATCCATGGAGGTGGTCTTAAGAGCGCCAACTGTGGTTGAGGTTCATGTCTAGATTGTCTGGAAACCTCTTGTATATGGACTTGGTTGTTTCATGGTGGATAATGCTTTTGTTGGTTCTATGAAACAAATTGTTGTTGAGGAGGTTGATAATGTCCCCTTGACTGGTTGTGAGGCTGGTTCCTCGGGTTATAATAGCAATAGAGTGAGGTATGCCCCATAAAGTCGCAGATATCAGATTTGATCAATGAAGTATCTACGATTGGTTGGTATGAAGGGCACTCATTGCCAGTGTGTTCACCTCAACAGTGAGGGCACCATGTGTTCTCTCATCTATGTGGATTTGGCCAGTGGGTAACTGACCTGGCATTGAACTCTAGATAGAGTTAAGAATGTTTTGAAACTCTTTCATGAGTTTCTCCATCTGTTGTTGGTGTTACTGGTTACGCAACTCCATCTGGGTTTTCCACAACTGTTCTCGTGTTTCCTCGTTTGGTCGAGCTTCTTGGACAACACGATGTGCTCTCCATTCACGTGGCTCATCGACATCTAATCCCTCGTCTTCTTCCCGAATGGCATCAGACATGTCTTGTTTCAATGATGTGTATTCATCATTGGAGTGAAGTTCACATCGTATCCATCGTGGGAGTCCAACGAGGAACGAAATTATGAGCATAGACTCAGTGGGTTGCTCTTGTACCTAACTTTTTAATCTTCTAATCATTCAATGTAGTCACGTACTTTCTCATCTTTTGTCATTTTGATGTTACTTAGCTTGACAAAAGGACTTTCGATCAAGCGAAATGGCCTGAAGCGTTTGATAAATGCCTCCTTCAAGAGTGACTAGTCTCGTTTATCTTCACGATCAAGGTTAAAAAACCATTCTCGTACTCGATCGATCATGGTCATCGAGAAGGGCTGTACCATGGCGTCTGGTGATGTCTCACCATAGACATCACATGCATTTTCAAATATACTTGAAGAAATCTTTGAGGATTAGTGTTACCATCGTACTTAGGTAAATCTAGCTTTGGAGTACGTTTTTTAGTATGCAGAACATTATTTGCAAAAGCTCCATTTAAGTGAGCTCGTGCATGTGAAGATTCTACAACATGAAAATGTGGTCGATCGTATGGAGCTTCAAAACGCATGGGTTCCCATCTGTCAAATGAGTGGATAGTCCTCTGTAGAATTCGGATCATAAGGACGATCCATAACAACTCTAGAGTACCTTAGGATTGTGGAAGTGGGCCTCTTGGACTCTTTGGTCACTTAACTCTTTGGATTTTTTGTTCAGAATGTGGTTTTTTTTGCCGTGGAATGCGGTTGCTACGGTTCAACAATGGATGTTGTGGAAATGCGGTCTGTTTGCGGTTGAATGTGGCCTATTTGCGATTGAATGTGGGCACTATGACTCAAGGGCGAACGCAGTCGGGGTGCAGGTGAATGCAATTGTTGCAGTTGATTGCAGTCAGTTACGATTCAAGGGCAAATGGAGTTGGGGTTTGGGTGAATGCAGTTGTTGCAGTTGATTGTAGTCAGTTGTGATTTCTATGGTTTGCAGTGGTGCAGCTAGCGGTTTGTGTGAATTGTCAGATATAACTCCGAAAAACATTGGATATAGATCGTCGATTCAAGCTGTCAGATGCACCATCAATGCTAGGCAATCGAATGTAAATGGGATGCAGATGAGTGTCGGATGAAAACAAGTGTAGATGCATAAAAGACAAACAGAGTCAGAGGGCATCAGATGCAAATGAGAATAGAGGGAGTCAGATGCAAACGAAGATAGAGGGCGTCGGATGCAAACAAAATGTGGTGTTGATGCAAGTTGTCGGATCTGATGTCTGTTGTACTCGTCAGTTCTGATCGTCATTCGAAAGTTCTGTGGTCAAGCGTGGATTAGGTCCGGTTGAGATGGTGAGGAACCCATTCGGTCACGATTGGACCCAGAACCTTCGGTCGAGATTTGATATGTGTGAGAGACTTTAGAGCGATGGTTTTGTAGCACAGATTAGAAAGGTTTGGCTTAGTTTAGTGTCTATACAGTTGTGGAAATGGTGTCAAATGTTCACAGATTCACTAAATCTATGGACATGGTTTCTTTTATCGTTCTCTTCTTTTTGTTACTTCTGTAGGTTACGGTTCTTTACGGTTTGGTCTTCTTGTTAGAATGGTTTCCAAGCAGAAGCGTTTCTCAGATTATAATGAGTATTCCCAGCCTATCAGTGGAGAGAGACGGATATGTTACTCAGCTACATGCATATACAAGCCATGCAACCAGTCCTAGCTCAACATAGATCAACGTTCTGAATCAGGGAGCAAATCTACAATCTATCTAGCAAAATCAGAGAACAAAGCAATGACAAGATTAAGTTACTCAGCAAGAAACAAGAAACAAGAAAACTATTCTATTAACAGCACTCTAAGAACCCAAGGATCAAGCTTGATGCTTAGAATGCTCAAGAAACAAGAATGTTAATCCACATCCACCGAGAAGTACTAGTTAAGAATGTCAAGCAAGAACTGTCTAAGCCTCATGGTGAATCCCGAAAGATGGAATGACCATGTAGGAACTAGTATTTCTAGGCTAATGTAATAAATTCAAGTAGACCCTTACAATCCAGTTCTTGATTGTTCTTGGGGTGTCCAAGAATCAAGAAATGTGTGTTTCTTGATTCTTGGACTTCTAAAATGTTGTTTCCTATTTCAGTTCTGTGGATTAATGTATGTGTAGAATAGTTTTAATGCTTAAGATTTGATTCAAATTCATTTTTGCAGTATTAAAGTAGGATTTCATGGCATTTCAACCACTCTACACATTGATTTCTTGGTTGAATGCATGATCTTCATGTTTGGTTTGAAGCATGTAATTTCAGTTCAAGAGTGACTGCCCTGAGTTGTCCTCTGACAGGCAGGACAATACTACATCAATATCAGCCCCTTTCTACCTGGTTTGGGCTCTAAAACAAGATAGATAAACTTTCTAAATGCCCACACTCTCTGCTGACAAGCGAAACACCAACATAAGCTATAAGCAAAAGTAAAGAAGACAAAACATTAGTAGACAGATCCTATAGACAAGGAATCTGTATACAGTAGGTGCTATCTTATGATGAATGCCTAACTCATACGTTGTCTCTTCAGCCATTATATTTACACTGGATCCTGAATCTATGGGTACACTATCTAAAATGCATCTATTAATTATCACCTGGATCTAAGGTGGGCCTTCGTCACCATGGTTTACCAATCCTACATCAACTAATGGAAACTTAGTTTTTTTTTTTTCCTTTGCAAAAATTGTTCAATCTCTTTCTTATAGTATTGATTATCCTCTAATAGTTGTTTAAAAGTTATATTGGGCATTCTAGAGGCAAAATCTTCCACTATGTTATATGAACGATGTCTAAGTGGTGATGGGTCTCTAGGTATCCTACTACTTGTAATTGGATCTGAAAACATTATTTTTTTAACTTTATTTGTTTCTTCATCTAGGAGTTTCTTAGCTCCTAAAATAATATCTAGTTCATAGTATTTTTCATTAGATCTATCAAAGTCTGGATCTTTAGGAATTTTTGCAATTTGCTCTGCAGGTTGCGTTTTAGTTGTCACATTTTTCGCGCTTTTTGCAATTTTTGCAATATTTGCATTTTTATCCTTTTTAGTTTTTTTTTTCATCTCTAAGTATTGGCATATTCTTCCTACTTCTAGTTGTAATTTTATTTAAATCCAAGTCTAATTCAGGCCAATTTCGGTCTTGATTTTCTATGGTCTCAGACTCTACTTCTATCCTTGGGACTACCATGTCAGTGTTAGCTTTAGATTGTCGTGGCCCATCTTCTCTAGGCATATTTATTATAATTAACAAACTACGGCTTAGACCATTGCTGTTGTGGCTAGGGACATTCGGTAGTGACATATCCTTCGCCTTTGTAATTAGTGCAAAGTGGCACATATCCTACTAACCTCCTAGGTTCAGGATAGTCAGGCGAATAGTGACCAGGGGCTCCACAATTATAGCATGAACCCTTTACTCTTGGTGGAGGAGTGGAATCTCTTGCCCCTCCTCTATGCAAAATAGTATATTATTGGCTATTGCATGGTCTAGACGTAAAACTCTTTTGGTTAGAGGGGGTAGCAGTATAGGCTACCTCCTCATGATTCTCAACCGGACAGAGGAATAATTCTTCCTCTACATAGCTAGTTTGTAAATTAGGACAATTCATTTTAGAATGTCCCTCTTTACCACAGGTTGTACACCAAATGTTAGCATTTGATTTTGCTTTCTTCCTCGTAGCCTTAACGTCGGACATCTGGACTTTTAAGTCCCCCATTTCCTTCGCTAAAAGCTCTATACTTTTTCTTAATGGATCTGTCTTTTTGGACTTTTCCATTCTTCGTCTCCTATCTGAGTTTTTACTCTTAGATTTCCTATAACTAGTTTCTTCTTCAGACGATGAAAAATAAGATGAAGAATTGGAAGACTCTTCTTCATCTGTTGAATCGGATTCTAACTTAGACTCCGTAGACGAGTCAGATTCTTCTATTCTCTCATGTTTATGCTTCTTACCAGTACTCTTTCTATCATTTCTTCTTCTCCTAGAAATTTTAGAAGTTTCATAGTTTTTTGTGGATACTATAACATCCTCTAAGGAGTCCGTCAATCCCTGACGACAGTACCTATCCATCTTCTTGGGTAATCTGCCCAAGAACCATTCCTTTTGCATGGGAATAGGATATTGTGCTCCTAGCTTCTCTATCAAATTCTTAACTCTTCGAGTATACTTTCTAAGTGACTCCTTTGGCTTTTTCTCTACCATATTAAGACGTGCTAACAGTCTTGTGGAATAGCCTATCTCTCTAAACTGTTTAAAAAATGCTACCTTTAAAGCATTCCAAGTATTAACCGTTTTCAGAGCTAACTAGCTATACCAGATCCTCGCTTGCTTGCGCAGAAGACCTGGTAAAATTCTAATTTTCTGGATGTATCTTGACTGATGAAGATACAATTTCCCTTCATCAAGATCTCTGTCAATCTGCAATTCTAGGTAGCATCTTGCTTCCCTAAGGTCTGATATTTCAAAATGCTATGAACTATCATGCTTCACCTGAGCAACAGCTCATCGCTTCTAGACAGAATCAAAGTGTCATCCACGTACAATGCTATGATTATGATTTTTCCATCTGTGACCTTTGTATAGACATTGTAGTCGACCATCAATGGTTGAAATCCTAAGGATCTGAGAGTGTGATCCTTTTTCTTATACCACTGCCTGGCAAATTGCTTCAGTCCGTATATGCTTCTTTGCATTCGACGGACGTAGTTTGCAAAGCGTGAGCAGTAAATCTTGGTGGTTGGTCCATATAGAACTCTTCATTCAACGATGTGGACCTTGAGACTATATATTGTCGCATATGCAAATAGTAGGCGTAAGGACGAATGCTTTATGACTGGAGAAAATGTCTCAGTATAGTCAACACCATTCTTGTGAGAGAAACCTTTTGCCACCAATCCGGCCTTGTATTTGGATACGTTACCATCAGGTCCATACTTGTACTTGAAAATCCATTTTCATTCAATAAACGTGATGTAGTATCTTGAACCTCCCAGGGAGACCACATCAAATAGTCCACGATGTCAGAGTGTACCAGCTCCAAGAGTTCTTTTGTTCTAAAAGAGTCCTTGGTAAATGGTATACGTGACATCTTGCCTTTGTTATAGGCATCACAAGACTTCAAGCATGCTGCATCTTTGATGTTGACGCCAGTGAAATCTCTGTTCTGACTAGCGTTGACTGTATTTATGTGATACAACCTCTTGTGCCATGTAATATCCATTGATTCGTTAATCTGGTGAGCTTGCTTAGACGACACTTGGATCTTGAGGTGATATAGGTTCCCCTTTCACCTTCTTGTTGTGACAAGCTGAGTGGTTGCAGCTTCAACCACTTCGCAGGTATCGCCTTCAAAGGTGACTTTCAGTCCTGCATCTACCATCTTAGCAACAAATAGTAGGTCCTTCTGAAGAGTGGGCACATACAGAGTGTCGTCGAGCCTTCTATCTCTTCCTTTGGTGCTTAACCACAACGCTCTAGTTCCGCTGACCTTGTGTCTGGAACCATCTCCCAAGATTATGTATATGGAGGATTCTGATTCTTGATTATTAGTGATCATGTGCCTCGTTGCCACGAAGTGTGACATTGCACCTGAGTCAACAATTATCTCTTTTGTATTTGAAGTTGATGTCGCACAGACATCAGCACACAAGTAAGCTGCTGGGTTCTTGCCGTTGTTGGCTCTGTCTTCAGACATCTTGGAGGACTCGGGTTCCTCCACGTAGGATGAGTTATTGTCACTCTCCCGTCTACTCTGAGCTTTCTTGTTTCTAGGATTTTGGTTGTAGTCAATGGCTGCATGACCCTTCTTGTGATAGTGGATGCACTATATATTTGGGTTGAGCCAGCACTTATCAATAGTGTGGTCTTCTCGCTTGCATCTCGTGCAGGTCTTCTTCTCACCGTTCTGTTGTCTCGGTTTATTTCTGCTCTCAGGGAGTGGTCCAGGGCTGCATGAGTGGCGCCGGGCAAGTGGCACCAGGCACTAGCACACCCAGGGGCACACACACATGAGGTGTTGGGAGAGATTATATATTGCCTCTGGGAAATCTCAAAAAAACGCTTATGGGATAAATGAGATTATGGGCAGCACGTGGGCAGGAGCGGATCACCTCTAGGACACGCGACGATAAGGCACTAGGGCGGGCGTCATCCTACTCGTCCCAATCAGAGATGAGGGGTTGGACTAGGATTTTAGTGAAGGGTTGAAGGGTGGGGTGAAGGGAATGACCCTTGAGAGTTGGGTTTGACATACCATAATTCAACTATTTTAATTAAAGATTTTAGTAATTTAAAAAGCTTAGATTTTCTCAACACAAAAAGGACAAAGGAACCTTCATATATCCTCCATAGAGACCCCATTGAGAATTGGGTTTGACATACCATTATTCAACTATTTTAATCAAAAATTTTAGTAACTTAAAAAACTTAGATTTTCTCAACACAAAAAGGACAAAGGAACCTTCATATATCCTCCATAGAGACCCCAAGGGATTCTCCTTCACCAAGTAGAGATCATTCGTTTCTTACAGCTTCTTCATGGTTCTGATTATTAACATATGGTTGTTTTGCTCCTCAATGCTCATTCACAAATCCATCGGGCTTGCAAGGCTTCAGGGCAAGCAATCATTCTTGTTGAAATCTGGGCCTTCACATGGGAGTTTGCACTCTTTCCTCTTTAAAGCTGTTTGGAAAAGTGCACTAAATATAAATACGATATATGTAGCTGCATGCACCGAGGATTCTGCTCGCTTCTCACTGTCGCGATGCGCATTGCCTCGAATTTCATTATGGTATCAGAGGTATCTCTTTGTTTAAGAAAGGGCCAAAAAGGCAACAAATATTTAACTTCTTTGAATTATTTGAAAAGAAGTCACTGTCAAATAATTGTTGCATTTTTTGAAAGTTTTCAAAAAATGCGAACTGTGTGACAATCAGTTCATTTCTGCAGACTATTACGAAAAATATTGTATCTCTGCAGACTGTTTCGAAGATAGTATATTTCTGCAGATTGATAGAAAAGTACTATGATTTGATGAAGTCGTTGAAGATGTCCAGGTCTTCAATGGTCTTCAATTTCTTGAACTTGACATTTGAATGTGGAAAAGCAATAGGATTGGTTACCCTTTAGTCTCTGTCCATGGATGAAAATCAGCCGGAAGCTCGACATAGTCATCCTTCGAATAGTTTGGCTGTCTGATTTTTGTGATTCCTACAGGTATCAAATGAGCAGACATAGAACCAAAGGAGATTGCATCTGACCCTAGACAAGTGATCAATAAATGTGCAAGAAAAAATCTTGAAATGAAAATAATATCATTAAGGAGAAAACTGTGAACTTAATTTCCAATAGTACCCCTTAAGATCATAGTTGGTGCCTTGGTGTCTTTGTCAGATTTAGCATGCTGAAAATTTTTTGATGCTTGATGCTTTGGTGAAAATGTCTGCAACCATTTCTGTGATGGAGCTGTATTAAAGAATCACTTGTCCTGAGAAAACTTTTTTTCCAAATAAAATGGTATTGGATTTCTATGTGCTGAGACTTGTCATGAAATCTAGGATTTAGAGATAGTGAAACACAGCTCAAGTTGTCACACAATGGTGGTGGCATTAAACTGAGTATGATTTTTGAATAGTCTGATCCATATAGTTTCTTTTGAAGCTTCACATGCTGCGATGTACTTTGCTTCGGTAAGAAAGTGTTACATTTTCTCCCAATCTGAGTCGGAGTAGCCTCGTAGAACCAGTGGGTTGACAGCATTTTCATCATAATAGAATGTGATCTAAACTTCCCTAAATATATTTCATCACTCTCTTAAGTTTGATGCTTTCTAATGCAAGATCCTAGGATTAGACATGAATTGACTTAACGTGCTAATAGTGTATGAAAGATCTGGTCTAGTGCACAACATGGCATACATCAAAGATTCCATAAGTGAACTTTGCTAAGTCGAGTAGAAGGTTTAGTCAATACTATGCTTGGATCCATTGGTGTATCAACCGGTTTGCGATCAGACATATGAAATCTCTCTAGAACATTTTCTAGATATTTATGCTGGCTAAGATAGATTTTCTTTTCTAATCTATTTATAGTACTATGAATTTCTAATAAAGAATGAACAGTGCTTAGATCAATCATGTCAAATTCTTTTGACAGATCACTCTTTGTAGTGTCACAGTGCAATAAGACTGTGTCATTACACAATAAGTCAGCTGGATTGTTTGCAAAATCCAATTGAATAAGGTAGGCATTGATTTTTTTGAACCAAGCCCTTGTGGCCTGTTTCAAGCCATAGATTGTTTTGTGCAGCTTGCACACTTTGTGATCTTGGCCTTTGACTTTGAATCCTTCTGGTTGGAAGGTATACATCTCCTCTTTGATGTAGCCTCTGAGAAATGTTGTCTTGACATCCATCTGATGCATCTCGAGGACTTCTGCGGCTGCTAATGCAATCAGAGTCCTGATTGATACTGAAAATGTATTGATAATCCACTCCTTTGACTTTATTAAATCCTTTAGCCACCAGCCGTGCTTTCCATTTTTCAACCATCAGGGTTGATCTTCTTCTTGAAGATCCACTTGTTGTTGATAACTCTCTGGTGAGTGGGAAAGTCGACTAGTGTCTAGGTCTGGTTCGGCATGTCCAAAATGACTATGCCACAATAAAGCATCATTGTTCACATATTCATTTGAAGTACTAGCTAATGCAACTGAGTCAGATAGTACATATAAATTTTTGACTCATGTGCAAGTACTCATAATAGTATCTTCGTCAAAGATTGTACATTGTTCAGAAGAGAAAGTGACAGTGTAGCCCTCATCACTTATCTTAGAAATGGATAACAGGTTCTTAGAGAGATGAGGTACATGAAGAACATTTGGAACAACAATAGAAAGAGTATCCTTGAAGAGAATCTTGATTGTTCCTTTGCCTTCAACATGGATGGTGCTTGAGTCTCCAAGGTAGATGAATCGTTCTCCGATATAGGCTTTGTATTCAGTAAACCACTCCCTTCGAGGAGTCATGTGTTGGGTAGCGCCACTATCCAGATACCAACAGTCATAGTCTTCACTACTACTATTGTAAGCCATTAACAGTATTGATGGTTTGTCTTCATCATAGGTTCGTCGCATTAGTAGAATTTGGCTGTTGTTGTTGTTGTTTCTTCTTTGCCTCGTTGTAGATTTGGATACGACACTCTTTGATGTCATGGTTGAATTTCTTGCAATACTTGAAAAAGAGTTTCATGCATGATCCACTGCTCTCAGACTTAGTATGAGGCTTCTGCTGCTATTGCTACATTTGATTCTTGCCCTTGGACTTGTCTTTCTTCTTGGTGTATAGGGCCATGGACTTGTCTTTGACGAACATGTTGCTGGTCTTTCTCTGTATTTTTTCTTGAAAAAGATGACCTATGACATTTTTCTTGAAGAAGATGACCTATGTCAGGTCAGGTTGAGTGGAGATCATCACGACAAAGTGCTCATAAGACTTTGGTAAGAAGAAAGCAAGGTCATTACAACACCTTCATCTTGAATAGCACATCCTACATTTGATAATTGATCTAATAAAGACTTGAAGTTGTTGATGTGAGAAGTGATGGATGTAGAAACAAACATTCTAAGAGTAAAGAACTTTTCTTCTAAGTGTAACCGTGTGGTCACATCTTAATTCCCACACAGATAATCTAGTGCTTCCTTAGAGGACTTGCATGTGGTAACATGAGATATCTGGGAGTTGGCCAAATTCAGTGTGATTAATACTAGGGCCTTCTGATCTTTGATCTTTGTTGTGGGTATTTCATGTATACAAATAAATAAGTGGGTCCCACCACTTAAAATACTATTGGCCAAGCCTTGCCTAGTGGGCCCCGCCACAATACAGTAGAATAATAAGTGCAAGGCACTGGCATCCTGTGTGTATAAGCCCAACCACCAATGAGCACAAGTAGCAAGTTGTAATTCCTAGAAATAAGATACTACGGGCTTAAAACTCTAAAATGACATTAGAGGCCCTAAGTCAAGTTGCAAATAAAAAAGCTAAAAGGGCCCAACTTAAAACTCACATGAATCATGTGAGTGCCCTTGTGCTTTCTTAGCACCAATAGATTTAAGTTGTGTTTATTTTAAAGGCTTGGATTAGAATCCTTGCCCCAATGAAGTGGCCAATGAGAATAAAGGAGGCTCACTTCTAAAATCTATAAGAGGGAGTAATTTCCTTTGTATCATCTTCCATTCTCATTCTACGAAAACTCTCTTGGTTTCTCCATCTCCATCTCTCTCTCTCTCCTCTCTCTTGTCCCTCTCTCCTCTCTCTTCTCCCTCTCTCTTCTCCCTCTCTCCCTACGTTGGGATAGAATAGCTTTGGGTAGGCGCTCGAGCCCCCGAAGCCTTTCTCAACATAGGCATTCTCTCTCTCCCTCTCTCCACTCTCCTTCTCCTCTCTCTCCTCTCCCTATCTATTCTTGCTATGCAGGTGAAGGCGAGGTTGTCGCTCCCAACAACGGACCCCTATGCTACATCGGCGACACAACAATCTTCCATGCCTTTGCTAATTCATGATCATCATCATCCGGTTTTGGGACTGACCCGTCTACAACCTCCCAAATATCTCTATCTATAAGCATCATCCGGAGATTCAACTTCTGGATATAGAAGTTAGATCCGTTGAATCTATCAATAATTCTAATTTCGTTAGATGAAGAAGATGAAGTGTTACCAATAAGAGACATATTGACAGTAATTCAAATGGAAAGACTCTCATATTATTTAAGTATGCTCTGATACCAACTGATGGGAGAATGATTGAATTAATTGTGTGTTTAGACAGTAGTCTAAGCCCCTGTGAAGGTTGTCAAGAGCAAAAAATGGCCTAGAACCTTCTCAAACAACAAATTTTTGAGTTTTCTTGGAAAGTAACCTTCGCAGAGCTTTCTAAAGTTCCATCTCACTGAGACAAGGACACAGAGAAGTCTGCGAGAGTTAGATCCCAAAAAAAGTGCCCCTATGAAGGTTCCCAAGAGCAAAAAGTGGTCTAGAACCTTCTCAGACAACAAATTTTTGAGTTTCGTTGGGAAGTAACTCTCGCAGCTTGGTAAGCAAGTGGATCTGACTTAGATACAAGCACATACCAGCCTGCAAAGTTTAGTTCCCAGATAATCTCAAAATTTGGACAAAAAACCACAAAAAAATGCAATTTTTTTAGGATTTTTTGAGTTTCCTAGGGAAGTAACTCTTGCAGCTTGGTGAGCAGCTAAATCTAACTAAGATACAAGTGCATACCAGTCTACAAGGGTTTGTTCCTAGAAAATCTTAAAATTTTGCCAAAAAAACCCCAAAAAAATGAATTTTTTACAAGATTCTTTGAGTTTCCTTGGGAAGTAACTCTTGCAGCTTGGTGAACAGGTGAATCTGACTGAGATACAAGTGCATACCAGTATGCAAGGGTTTGTTCCCAGAAAATCTTATAATTTTGTAAAAACACCACAAAAAAATGCACTTTTTTCAAAAATTTTTGAGTTTCCTTGGGAAGTAGCTCTTGGAGCTTGGTGAACAACTGAATCTGACTGAGATACAAGTGCATACCAGTCTGCAAGGGTTTTTCCCAGAAAAATCTTAAAATTTTGCAAAAAGACCACAAAAAAATGCACTGTTTTCAAGATTTTTTGAGTTTCCTTGGGAAGTGACTCTCGTAGCTTAGTGAGCAGCTGAATCTAACTGAGATACAAGTGCATACCAGTCTGCAAGGGTTTTTTCCTAGCAAATTTTAAAATTTTGCAAAAAAATCACAAAAACATGCACTTTTCTCAAGATGTTTCGAGTTTCCTGGGGAAGTAACTCTTGCAGCTTGGTGAGGAGCTGAATCTGATCGAGATACAAGTTCATACTAGTCTGCAAGGGGTTTTTCAAAGAAAATCTTAAAATTTTACAAAAAAACCACAAAAAAAATGCACGTTTTTCATGATTTTTTGAGTTTCCTTGGGAAGTAACTCTTGCAGCCTAGTGAGCAGCTGAATCTGATTGAGATATAAGTGCATACTAGTCTGCGAGGGTTTGTTCCCAGAAAATCTTAAAATTTTGCAAAAAGACCCCAAAAAATGCACTTTTTCCATGATTTTTTGAGATCTACTGGGAAACCTTCGCAAAGAGTTTTTTAGATAGATCTAACCAAGATCTGGCTACTGTAAAATTTTTGTGAAGATCCAATGGTTAGATTTAGAAATATCTAAGAAAAAGTGCCAAAAAAGTGCCAAAAAACTGAGTTTTTTCAAGATCTTGACAAATCTGCCCATCAAGAACTCTTGCAAATATCACATTGTCTAGAAATGGTCCATATATAGCTACTGTAGGAAGGTTGAAGGTTAGATTCACTCAGATTTGAAGAAATATCAACAAAAAAAAAAAACCACAAAGAACCAAGAAAAGGGGCTAAAATCACACTATTAGCCAACTGAAACTGATCAGATCTTGTCAAATCTAGGTTGCAGTCACAATATCCAAGTCCAAAGACACCACAACAAAATGGAGTGGTCGAGAGAAAGAATTGAACCTTCTGTGACAGTCCTAAAGCCATGAGGTTAGGTGCTACTCTTCCAAAACCATTTTGGGATCAAGCTTTGTTGTGTGGTAACTTTCTATGCAATAGGTGGGTGAGTGCTTTATTAGATGGAAAAACCTCTTTTGAAATGTTATTTGGAATAAGGCCTAGTGTTAAGTTTTTTAGAAATTTTGGATGCACTTGCTATATCAACATAACATGTAGGACAAAGGAGGATCCATCATCAAGGAAAGGTATATTTGTTGGCTATAGTGAGGTCAGTAAAGCCTACAAGGTTTACATTACAACTTTTACTAATAAAGTGGTCATTGGAAGAGATGTCATTCTTGATGAGGGAAATATTCCAAAGGTGTCTTTAAGTAATGATGTTGTGGATGGATCTAACATTCTTGATGTTGATGACATGGATGTTACTTTGAATGATGTTGATGAAGGGCTTTCATCAAGTCAAAAGCCAAGGAGGACATCAAGGCAAAGGCAAACACCTTCAAGGCTCACATATGATGAGAAAGGTAAGCAAGTTGTTGGAGGATCTACAAACTATGATTTCCTAACCTCTTTTGATGAACCTACATGTGTAGATGAGGCAATACAAAAAGAGGAGTGGATCCAAGCAATGGATCTTGAGTATCAAGCTCTTATGAAAACAATACATGGAGGTTGGTGGAATTACCTAAGGACAAGAAAGCTATTGGATGCAAGTGGATATTCAAACCAAGATGGATCAATCAATAAGCATAAGGCAAAGTTGGTGGCTAAATGATATGCACAAGAACATGGTATTGACTATGATGACACCTTTGCACCTGTGACAAAGATGGTAAGCATTCGGGTCATCATCTCTCTTGCAATTCTTTTTGGTTGGGATCTGTGGCAATTGGACATAACTAATGCATTCTTGAATGGTGATCTTGAGGAGGAAGTGTACATGGAGCAACCCGAGGGCTACATCTCACATGGCATTACGAGCACGTAACCAGTGCCAAATCCTAGAGAACACAGGAGGTCAGATACCACAGTTAAGTGCATGTCCAGCATACACGTCCAACTGGGCAAAAAAGTGCAAGTAGTGGCATGGTCGATAGCCATGGCGGGCCTAACATAGCATAGGGACCCTATCAGCAGGATAGGACCCCATGTTGAGTCCTGACGTGCAATCGGCCACGTCAGTGCCACATGGTCGACACTTGGCAATATGCATGCTACCAGTCCTCACACTGGGCTAGGAGGGGCTTACTCCATATCGGAAAGTAGGCAAGGTTGGGTGGATCAGTCAGTGTTTGCCTTACTATGGTGTTTAGATCTCTAACAGTGTTACGGGCATGTAACCAATGCCGAACCCTAGAGAACACAGGAGGTCAGATACCACAATCAGGGGTGTGTCCAACGTATACGTCCAATAGGGCAAGACAATCTGACTAGTGTGCCCCGACATGATCCATAGCCATGGCGGGCCTAACACAGCATAGGGACCTTGTCAACAGGATAAGGCCCCACGTTGGGTCCCGAGAACCCAACGTGGAGCCAAAGTGAAAGGCCACATCAGTGCCATATGGCCAACACTTGGCAGTGTGCATGCTACTAGTCCTCACACTGGGCTAGGAGGGGCTTACTCCATATCGGGGAGTAGGCAAGGTTGGGTGGATCAGTTAGTGTTTGCCCTACTGTGGTGTTTAGATCTCTAACATGCTACGAGCCCGTAACTAGTGCCAAACCCTAGAGAACACAAGTGTTTAGATACCATAGTTAGGGGCGTGTCCAGCGCGTACACATTCACCATGGAAAGATAGTGTGAGTAGTGTGCCCCAGCACAGTCCATAGCAATGGCGGCCCTAACATAGCAAAAGGACCCTGTCAGCAAGATAGGGCCCCACGTTGGGTCCTGACATGCAGTGCCACATGGCTGACACTTGGCAGTATGCATGCTACCAGTCCTCACACTAGGCTAGGAGGGGCTTGCTCCATATCGGGGAGTAGGCAAGGTTGGGTGGATCAGTTAGTGTTTGCCCTACTGTGGTGTTTAGATCTCTAACACATGACAAGCCTAATCATGTTTGTTGTCTACAAAAGAGTTTGTATGGGATTAAGCAAGCACCAAGGATTTGGTATGCACGAATCAGGGAGACAAGAAACTCGAGGAAGTTCTCTATGTCCCTACTCTTGATAAAGATCTTCTATCCATTAGAGAGCTTGCTTGCATAGGAGCTTAACACATTTCTACTCTCTCAAAACTTTTTTATGAGTGAGTATGGTCATTCACTTTGTTTTAGATTTGTTGGAAATTATGTTACTATTCTTCTAATCTATGTGGATGATTTCAGATTGAGTGGAGGCAACAATCAAGATATTGATGATATCAATATTGCATTCAAGGAGGAGTTTGATGTGCATGATCTTGGACATTTGCATTAATCTACTTTCATTTTTCCAGAGAAGTATCCTAACTCTATTCTAAAAAGATTTCATATGGTAGATGCTAAGTCTTGTGATACACCTATGGAGTCAAACGTAAAGCTTACTTTAAGAGGTAATGAAAGATCCTTTGAGGACATTACTCTCTATAGGAATCTAGTTGGTTCACTTATATATCTAACCATCACAAGACCTGATCTAAGCTATTGTGTTGGTAGATTAAGCTAATTTACGCAAGATCCTAGTGCAGAGCATTGGAAGCTAGGCAACAGGTTATTGAGATACATTTTGGGAATAAGAGCTTTTGGCATTGTTTACAATGGATCATCACCTAACTTGTTTGGATTTTTAGATTCAGATTTTGCAGGAGATCAAATGGATAGGAAGTCCATAAGTGCACATGCTATCTTTATAGGTGATGGAGCTATCTCATGGATGTCAAAAAAACAAGCTCATTCTCATCTTGTGAGGCCCAGTACAAAGCACTTACATCATGCACAAAGGAGATGTTATGGATCAAAAAGATGTTGAAGAATTTTCACTAGTTGGATTTTTCAGAGAGTCCAATCATCTTTTGTGGCAACCTATCAGCCCAACGATTGGCAAGTAATCCTATCTTTCATGCAAGGAGCAAGCATATTGAGGTGACATATCATTTTGTGAGGGAACAAGTCATGGCAAAGGAAGTGGAACTTCAACATGTCTCATCAAGGGAGTGTGTAGCTGATATCATCACCAAAGCACTTGGAAAAGATTTGTTTACAAAGCATAGAACATCACTTGTTGTACTTTCAAAGTCTATGCTTAAACCAGTTTGAAGAGGTAGTGTGAGAAATTGTCAACTAGTTTGATCTAGTTCATTTGGCAATTTAGGCCAATATGCATTTTATACTTGGAGATTTATGAAGTTATTTTTAGTCTAAGTTCATTTGAATTAGCACTTTTGGAAATTGTGGGAAATGTAGTAGGTCGAGTTTGGGAAGATTCAAATTTGAATATTTTGGTACATTGAATCTAGTCTATTTGTGAGTAGGGTTTTAGATCTAGAAGTTTCCTATTGTTGATAAGATTGGAAATAGTGTACAAGCGTGGGAAGAGATACATTCTCTCTCTCTCTCTCTCTCTCTCTCTCTCTCTCTCTCTCTCTCTCTCTCTCTCTCTCTCTCTCTCTCTCTCTCTCTCTCTCTCTCTCTCTCTCTCTCTCTCTCATCTCGTTCATGCTTATACATGAGTTCTCTTTTGGTTCATATATCCATTGGTGCACTATAGTGTTGATATCTTGCAGTATTGTGTTTAGAATGCAATTGTATGTTGTGATTTGGATCCACACGTGTGAAATATAGTACCTTATTGTCATTGTATGGACAACAACTTCATTTTATCATATATTTGATGTTTGATCAAGATCTTGTTGCGTTTTCATCTTCTATGTGTAGTAGATGTTAGATTTCTACATTGTCAATGGTGCTAGATGTGTTGTAGTTCATAACCAAAGATCAAAGGAAAATATTGGATCTTAGTGATATGATATAAAATTAAATCTTCACTTTCAACCTTTTCTCCATTTCTCTTCTAGGTTGATCTCCATAGTAGGAACTAGGTCTATTATTTCAATTCATGGGGCCATTGTAATTGCAAAAGAGGCCTTAGAAATCAAATTAAAGGGACACTTGGCCTAGAGGGCTAGGAATGTGAGAAAATATTTTTGAAGAGAACTATACAACATGTTCAATGTGATGAAAAATGTGTCTTGTATATACAAAAATTTCTGAAAAAATCTACAAGCTATCAAAGTTCCAATACATATTGGTGTGTTTTGAGTATAGTAAGGGTTAAGACATCACTCTCAAGGGTCAACACCCTTTGATCTAATCTAGAGGTCATTAATTCAAGATATAACACTTAGATCCAACTATGTGCTAGACCAAATTAGTCGCCTCTCTAATATTACAAATGTCTGCACATGGATTTCAAAGCTTAGAGAAGGTTAGACACATCTAAAGGAGATCAATACATTAGAGAAAGAGTTGAGAGTGGAAACCATGATACATTGAAGTCAAAATTGGAAGATACATATTGTATACTAAACTTCTTCAACTACTTCAATTGAGAAATAAATCTATTTGCTAATCTAGAACAATTACTACCAAATGACTAAGCTATCTCAATCCCATTATTTTAGGTAGATATTGAGTCAAGATCTTTTCACTATTGTACTAATTTTATCTTACAGTTGGATATCTAGGCAAGATTCAAGTTAATTTAAGTGACTAGTCTATTTGCCCTATTTGAGAGTTTGCCTCCCCATATCTAACTTCACCTGATTGAAAGGCCAAACATTGACATATTGACTTGAAAATTGTAACACACCTAAGACCAAGTGCTTGGCTTACACTCAACTTTGTAATTTCTAGTGCAATTGCCATAGTACTGAAATTAATGAAGTCAGACCACTACAAGTTGCAAAAATGATGAAGGCCCCTTTTTATACAAAGAAGCCATACAATATGACTGTACCAATACAAAATGTCTCTAATCATACTTTAACATAATTCAATTTTTGAATGAGTAGATGAGATTTTGAAAAGCACGTATACAAAAAGTATCAATATCATCCCAAGGGTCTTTCATGAATTTCCTACAATGTATTGTTGCAAGCACAAACTTGTGAAGAATCCCCAACTAGACTCCATTTGGCCAAATTCGTACAAGCAAAAATGGCTCTATAGAGTAACTCATTTTCACGCCCTTTTGATTTATGCCAATGGAGGGGGATGGGGCAATGAACCCATGACCTCACGTTTGAAAGTAAAGGCCATATCCCTTGGCTTAGCACAACATAGTGCACACATTGACAACATATTCTTGATGTTTCTAGATACGATCAACATGTGGGATCATAGAGAATCTATCTTGGGTGGACTAGCAACAACATATTGTTTGATGTCTCTTGATATTATGAACACATGGGATCGTAGAGAATCTACCTTGTGGACTAGCAAAACTTAGACTATACATCATCTCAAAAAATGCCATAGAGATAAAAATAATCCTACTAAAGTGTATCACTTTAATATACATTAGAATACCAAATCAAGCATAAATTCGGAGCCGAAATCAAGTAAAAAGCGAAGCAACGCGCCGCCTGACAAACACAAACGTCAAAACGTCAAGTGTGAGCGGACACTCACCAAAATGGAGAGAGAGCTCAGGTTTGTGTATGAGTAATTGTTGCTGCTTGAACAAAGGCATCTAATGCTTTGTGAGAAGATCCAGCTTCTGACACAGCCCTTGCTGCCTGCTCCTTCAGAGCTCTAGCCCTCCTCCTCGCAGCTCGTCCTTCCTCCCCCTGCATGAGCTCCATCACTGCAATCTCTACGTTCTCACTCTCTGCTACGCCATCTGGTCCCCTCTGCAGATTTACTCCCACCTTGAACTGATTTATCACCATCCGGCTGTTCATGTGTTGCTCAGCGAATAGAGGCAGCGGCAATATTGGCACTCCGCTGGAAATGCTCTCTAGGGTAGAGTTCCAACCGCAGTGGCTCATGAAGCCACCTGTGGAGGGGTGAGAGAGGATGAGCAACTGTGGAGCCCAGGTAGAGATGATCAGGCCACGGTTATGTGTTCGTGCAAAGAAACCTTCTGGAAATAGAGTGGATTGATCTGTTTCAGATGTTGGTAGTCTTAAAATCCAAAGAAATGCTTGCTGGCAGGCATCCAAACCTTTGGCTATCTCTTGGATCTGACGAATGCTCAGAATAGCTATGCTACCGAATGAGATGAATAAAACTGAAGAGGGTGCCTGCGCGTTTAACCACTGCAGGCACTCGTTATCTGTCTCTATAAATGCTTCTTGATCAATGGGCTCGCCCCTCAAGAATTTGGAAGGAAGTATCGGGCCTAATGCGTAGATCGGTACCTTATTTGGGTTGATTGCTTCAGTGCTTGCGGCATCTATGGCTTCTCCTTCTAATTCATAGAATGTATTGACAAGTATTCCAGAGGATTCGTGAAGCTTAAATAAGTTACGGAATGAGAAATTCCTCCTTTCCTTCAAAGTGCTCTGCCTCCACGACTCGGGCATGTCAGAGCCATCCATCGGCGGTAGTCCAGGAATCACGATATCCCTAGCATCGGGAGCCGCTGGAACTATGCCTTGTTCAATCAAGTGCGGTAGATACAACATCAAAGCAAGACACAAACATGGCGAAGGATAGAACACATATCGTGGAATCTTAAACTTGTTGGCTGTATCCTGTGACCACGAAACATAGAAATCGCTGATAATACACAACGGAGGAGGAATAGAACTCTCCCTCTGTGCATCTTCGATCAGTCCATTTACCGTTTGCTCGAAAGCTGGAGCCATATTCTCCGCGATCCTAATCACCAACAGAAGGCTATCGGAACCTTGATCTAAGCCCTGCTCTGCAACAGGTACCACATCTGGAAGTCCTATCAGTCGAATGCTAGGACTCAATCCCGAACCATGGCGCTTCCTAATCCTTGCGATCCTGTGCTCTGCACATACGAAAGTAATTATGAAGCCTTGAGAGGTTAGCGTCTCTGCAAATTTGAGAGCTGGAATGATGTGTCCTTGGGTAGGGAAAGGAAGGATTATAGCATGAGCATGAGCACGAGGCTGAGCTTGAAAATCCATGATGAAATCGAAAAGTGAGAGTGAAGCAACTCATGGAAACAGCGCATTCCCATTAAATTTCATATATAAAGCGCTGCAATTGCGTAGGCCTTCGAGCCACTGCCAGGAATGCGTGGCTGTGGCTGCGGCTGTGTGGGATGGGACCAAAACCAGACAGCACCGCAAAATAAGGGAAAGAGACCACTTTCACCAAGGGGGCAATTGTTGGCCTCTTAGGCCATTCTGGAGAAGGGTCTTCTTATGAGATTCGTGGCTTTAGGCAAAAGGCTTTTCTTGACAAAAGGACTAATCTTCCCAGAATGAAAACAGTTATTACATTTTTTTTGGCCACTGAAGGTGCACTTAAACTAAAAATTACATGCATCCTTTTGCACCTAGGGAACTGTTTTATGTCAAGGGTGGTGGCCCTAGAGGATTATGGCATGGGCGCAGAGAATTACAGCAAAATGTGCATAAATTAGTCAAGCCTCATTGGGTAAAGCCCTTGAATAGTGCTTTACATTGAGTAAAGCCCTCTAGCAAAACTATACACCCCTTCAAGCAGTTGTTGCCCTCAAGGAGCTTTAAGACCTCACCTAGGCACTAGCCAACAATAGTTGCCCTTGCCACGTATCTAATCTACATTTAAAATTTGGTGTGAACTTTACACTCAATCATGAACATTCCCAATTTTTTCTTATGATGGGTCCAATAGCAGTGTTCGGGAAAGCCAGCAAAGTATAGAAATAAAATCGACATCTTTCTTCAAAAACCAGTTTAGTAACAAACTTACATGAAGTTGACCTTTTAAAATGACAACTTTTTAAAATGCAGGATATGCAAGAAATTTGTGTATAGTAAAGTAGGTAAATCCTTATAGAACAGAGGTTTATTAATGTAAATTTTAAAAAAATTGACAACTTTCTAGTAAATGCAAGAAATGAGAGGGAACCCCTGAAAAATTCCCAAAACAATGGTCCATTAGAGTTGAGTTGCCATCACAAGTTACCTTGGCATCAAATGAGGTTGGTGGGTTGCACGAAACACATGCATGGATGACAAAGAGTTTTGCCATCTCATGCATCACATGTTGTCTATTCAAGTGACTAGTCTAAAACACTTATGACTATTTTTAAAAATATGAACCAATCTCAAAGCCTCCATTTCGAATGTGGGCTGAGCCTTTCCTAACTATGAATCAATCTCCAGCCTCCATTCTTAATAGAGTGTAACATTTTTTTTGTTTATAAATCAATCTCAAGCCTCCATTTAAAAAATGGCGCATGACTATTTTCTAATTATGAACTAGTCTTAAACCTCCATTTCAAATAAGGATCTTGTGAGAAACCCGTCTAATCCTAATTTTAAAAGATGTCTTAAACATGTTCCCTTGGTTTGAGATGCAATGAAATGTGCCGCAATGCACCTCAAAAAAATAAGTATATGCACATATAAACGAATACTTTTCAAAGCTAAAAATATAACGTGTTTTGCTTGTTTGAAATACATACTACATGTTATCTTTGAATTTTCTAGTTCATTGGAGGGCATTATATTATTTATTGCTTAGTTTAACACTTGTGTATGAGCTTTTGGGTGTTAAAGGACTTTAAAACAAAAGTTCATGAACCTCTTAGCATAAACTATGACAATAAAGTTCATGGGCTTCTAGTTCTAAAGAGCTTTGTTGGACATAAGGCCCAAGAGCATTTTTGCATAAAGCATTATATTCCAACAAAAAGGTCAAACAAGTTTCAAACACAATAAAGGCTCAAAGTCAATATTTACGTGGTTTTGAGCTCCCTGCTAGACGCAAAAAATGATCAATTTTGGTCATAGCATAATATTTTAACAAGTGTCTCTGCATAATAAACTCATTTGGCATGTGCCTATTTTGCATATTTTTGCATCCATGCCCTTGGGCAAGCAAAACGACCTCAACACATGGCAAAGCCACACATGGCAGAGCCATGTCTCGTAAATCTTCAACAACTAACAACCCTCCTACAATTCTGAGAGGAGAAAGTTGTTCAATTTCAGTATTGTGTGGCATAGCCATGTAGATTAGAATTATATTATTTTAACTTGCATGACTGTTGCAACACAATAATTTGGTGACTGTTCGCTGTCAAAAACAAGACAATATGTGAATAAGTGAATAACATACCTGTAGTATTGTTCACTATTGCTTTGGAGACAACACCCACACGTGTATTCGCTTACAGACGTGTATACCGGAAGCAAAAATGTAGTATCAATTTCTGATAATCAAGGTATCATGTGAGCTCATTACCTTTTCAGCATAACAAGCTAATGATACTCCTTCGATGCATATGATCATTCAATCAAACAAACCATAGCTTTCTTACCTTAGTTAGCAGTATCTTCCACCCGTATACTCTTCCACAAAGCTTTCATTGGTCTTCTCTCATCCAAGCAGAGATGGCAGCAATAGAGAAGCCAACCAAGAGAGCTAGAGAGAGAGAGAGAGAGAGAGAGAGAGAGAGAGAGAGAGAGAGAGATAGAAGAGTGAAACTTAGGGTTGTAGTGATCTTTCCTTTTATAGAAATTCCAGTAGTCCTTGGTGTTGTGTGCGAAATCAGAGCATGCACATATGCATTTACATAGAAGAAAAAGAGAGAGAGAACACCATTGCTATTTCCTTAAACTTACACACTACAATATGAGAGGAGTTTAGTACGTGAGAGATAGGTAGAGGTTACACCTCTTCATAAAAGACCTCAGCCCCATTCACATTGGGATGGGGCCCAAACTATATTAAACTTGACTTAAGGCACATTGGGCCTTTACCACATTTATTAATACATTTCAAGTATGTCTATAAATAACAAAGTGGCATTGCCCATGAATAGTAATTCTAACAGGTGCACCAGGTATTAGAAGATGCTCACCGTTAGATTGAATCCCTATCATGTGCACTAATCATAGTCGTTCGATGAAAACCAAATTTCCACCAAAAGACTTAGAAGTGGGATTTTTTTTTTTGATGCCATGTTTCTAAGTTTAGCAAAGTAAGGCATTTTTGTTGGTATAGTATCATAAGGAAAAAAGGACTTTTTATAATGTTTTGAAAACCAAATGACATGTAGTACCAACATAGTAGAGAGAGAGAGAGAGAGAGAGAGAGAGAGAGAGAGAGAGAGAGAGAGAGAGAGAGAGAGAGAGAGGGGGGGGGGGGGGGGGGGGGGGGGGGGGGGGGGGGGGGGGGGGGGGGGATTTGATGTTTGCAATAATGGTTCAATTGTGTATGTGACAAAGATATCCAAAAAAAATAAAAGAGAGCAGGCGTTGAAAGAGTGAACAAGTTTGCACTCAAGCTTCGAGCTTATCGGTAAGTTTGTGTTCTTTCAAGCTTTTAATTATTTGAATACGTTAACTAACATAGTAAAAAGTCAAATGTAATTCATCACTTTTATTTTGTTCAATGCATTTCTGTTCGAAATATCAATGAAATTTATTCTATCTCAAGGTTATACATAAAAATGATTCATTAGTCCATTGAGAGTATGGATTGTAGGACAATGTTGGTCATTAAAAAAACATGGATTACTAGATTCGGTTAAGGATGAACAAGGTAGACAAGGAATGGAGGTGTCACTGTCGGATGTATATGTAGAACAACTGATCAGACAGATCTTGATTCTACTAACAAAGTGCACAGTTTATTTGACAAAGGATAAGAAACGAACGCGGACTCGAAATATTTTTATTCGTGATCAACCTCAAAGGATTTGTGAACTTTGTCTTATAGTCAACTCGAAAGATTCGCAGAAAAGTTACTTGTAGAAACTCGTGGCTTTCTTGTTGATGCGTGAAAGATTCGCGAATAGAATCTTGTCGCAAAATATTCTGTTTCTTGTTTAAACCTCAGATGTCGTGAAATTGTCGCGAACAATTCATTCTTCTAGACTGTTTTTCAAGCTCTCCTATCACGAACAGTTCGCGAAACACGAAGCTGAGACAAAGAGATGGACTGTCGCGAATAATTTGCGCACTGAATTAATTCGACCCTGAAAACAGAGCATCTATTTGAATATCAACCGTCGTAAATTGTTAGTTATCTATTGTTACAACATTGAAAGGCCAAAAGACCTATAACTAAAAGGCCAAAAGACCTGTCCTGTAGCAATATAAATACATGTGCACTACTCGTTGTAACTAACTCAATCAGAGACACAATAACGAGATAAGACAACAAGAGATGTATATTGATGATTCAGATTTAGAGTTATAAAAATTCATTTTTGATCAATAGTTTTATATTTTCTAAAATTGTCTCAAGTTGTCTCTTACTTTGGCATATAATTTTTGCACGCATATTCAATCATAGCTAATATTGTTCTATTAGTACATAAATCAGATACAAACCCAGATAAGACACTGATATTAGTTTGATTTATTTAAACTTGCATCGTGTTTTCTGTGAAGAATAATTATTATTTTTCCTATAGTGGTATCAGAGCATATGGAATTAAAACTGATACAGTAATATCGGAACAAATCATATCTCCCTCTCAACAAGCCGCTATCTGGAGGTTATTCAAAAAT